>VTPC01001891.1:557537-716069 GCA_011009095.1 Ignelater luminosus
GGAAGTATCAGCAAAAATCGGAAGAGGACTTCCTTGGCCGTCACAATCACATGGTATCAGTCCCCCTGGCTACTACCTCTGGGGACATATGAGGAGTGTAGTATATACAGAACAGTCAGCAATAGGGATTAACTTGTTCTAAGAATTATGAATGCCGCTGCAGCTATTCATGTTGACTGTTACACTCTTCAAACATCTATTTCCTCCACTGTATGAAGAGCTAAAGTATGCCTAGAGACAGAAGGGGACAGTTTCTGTGATTGTGTTAAACTTTACCTTTAAGAAAACCTAATATATTGATGTTTTTATTTTCAAATTAGATAACCTAATAATAGCTTAAAATAGCCTGGTCAACACATGTTTAAGCTGTGGCTATTTGGTCATAGGACACCCAGTATTTAGTTATGTATTACTTTTATGTTTACGTACCTTACAAAACGATTACAAAAAATATTTAATATTTAATGGACACGTTGAGGTTAACAATTCTACAAGCTGAATTAATTATTATTAATAGTAAAAGCTACCTTTACTTTTAGCTATTAACTGACTGTAGCCATATCCCATGTTGTTCTCTCACACAAGGTTTATTTGAGAACAATTACAAACACAAATATTCTCTGTTTTTATAGTTATTATAACAATTTACAAAATGTCATATTGGATGGAAAAATGAATAGTAATCGATGATCTAGCTTCCCAGAATGCCTTTGACTATATTTATTTAGTAACTTTTAATGAGATTTCAAACTATACTTTATCTCATTTCTATAATTCCTGTTAAATTTTTGTTGTGTTGGTAACAAAACCTAAATACTAGAATTTCTCATTGAAAAATGTTGACAGTATTGTTTTTTATGTTTTTATTTAAAATCAAAGGTCAGATTGTCATTCAGAAAAGTAACTGTTTGCATTTCGTATAGTTACCTTTTGTTGTTTGTTTATTATTTGAAATAAAAATTTATTTTTTGTGTTTATTACTTCAATATTAATTGTAATAAAAATGATTTGCACATAAAAACAAATTTACTGCATTCTAACCCTATTTTGACATATGACATTCGTTTGACAGAAGATTTTCTAGTGAGAAATGTGTAACTATATGATCTAAGGTGTAACTAGAAATAGTGACACCAACATAAATAAGTTTGGGGTATAACAGTGCATGCAACTAAAACCCTAAACATTTAAAATAGATTGGAATTATAGAAAAGAGATAAAGTATACGCTGTTTGTATATATCATGTCAAGGCCTACTCTGAATTCTATAATATAAGAACAAACCTATGGTTTATAAAAAAGAAGGACTATTCAAACTCGCGATTTTGTACTGTACTTTTATGTGCTTTAAAAGCTTTGAGGTCGATAGTGTCAGATAACTCTAATAAATCTGAGAAAAATTATTACATTCTGAGTTTGTTTTATTGAAATTTGAAGAAAATTATATTTAATATACTAAATAAGCAACTGTCCACAAAAAATTTAAGTTTAGTTATAGTAATGATGACCATCAGCCATATAAGTTGAGTAAATAGTTATACTGTACACGAACTGTAACCTGAGATAAAGTAAAAACTTGCCTATACAGTCGCTGCAATCAGTAAATAATTTCTATTTATTTTATTCAGTTTTCTAGTTGTTGTTCTTGTAAATAATAATTTCTTGTTCTTGTAAATAATAATCTCTCAGCATTTAGTTTAATTTGAATATTATTTAATTTATTGTATTGCATTATTCTCAACGTTTCACGTGTGAATAAAATTCCTTTCAATTATACTTGTGCATAATTATATTGTACTTAGGCAACGAAGCTTCTAAGGTTACAGTGGGTGTACAGTACTATCTTTAACTTTAATTTGCTTTTTTCACATGAAATGAAACACCAATAGCCAAGTTATTTTCAAACTATTTTTCCTGTTACTTCCTTAGTTGTCTAGAGTTTAGTACAATCTTGAAATGTCTAGTAATTTCTGATATATGATAATCACAAAATGATCTTAATCTGTTTAAAATGAGTTCAATCAGAAGTTAATGTATGTTACAACAAAGATTTATTTAATTTACATCCCAACATGTGTTTCAATATAATATGATTATTGTGGGGAAAAATTAAAGGTGATAGAAACAATAAAAGTTAACACAAAGAATTTAAGATTTCAATTTAGAAATTTTGTTCTTAAAAGTTACTAAATGTGTAAATAACAATTCAATAGATATGTTAATTTCTGATTTTCCATTTGTTTATAATGATTAATTTATTTATATTGTGTTATTTGTTGATAAAATGTTTAAAGTCTACACTTATTTATTCTTGGCTACTCAAATAATTCATTTACCTTTAAGCCACAGTAATATTTTCCAAATTCTCCTTTACGTGAAGTAACACCAGCGCTATTAACAAGACCATCAGAGAAAGCCCCAACAAGTTCTCCATCATTTATAAGACCATTCCATAAGCTATCCAAACCGTCTTGTCCATGAAAAACCGTCTGAAGATCTGTTTTTAACCATTTCAAATCGAGTCGAGATTGAGGCCTCAGTTTTGTTCCGTTGAACATAATTTTTAATTTCTCTTTTTAGTGAAACACCATGTTTAGTATTAATTTTATTATGTTGTTATCTATACCTGCAACATCTTTGTTTTATTTTTGTTTTTATTTTCTCTTATCTTTTGTACACAATTACAATGAAATGACAGCTGATTGTCAAATAGCCGTCAAGATTTTGAAAATGACAGACTATAAATTTTTTAAAGGTTCAGCGACCTGTCAAGAAATATCGACTGAAGCCATTAAATATTTCTCCTTTTCTATAATTCACAATTAGAAATATGTAATAATATAGAAAAGAAAAGAATATCGAAAACTGTATATTACTCACTAATATTACATCAGTAGGAGACTTTAAACAAAGACATCTGGTGCCTGTCCCTTTAAACTACGGCCATGTTTTTTCGCAAACAATATACTCGCGCTGTGATTGGTAGAACGATCACGCCAAGTTCAAGTTGGTGGTATTCGAAAAATCAAAAATCAATTTTCGGTGTTCAGGACGGGTACAAGCGGTGTAAGCAGTCGCAGTTCTGTGCTCGCAAATAAAGTACGCAAATGAGCATGAACGCGTCGTATGCAGAAATAGTTTTAGCCGGTTGTATTTTATTACTGCCGTTTTTATACGAATCTAGTCATGTATTTCGATATTACTTAAGATTTCTGATTTATTATTCTGTTGTTATGTTTTTTTCTGTAATACTCATACCTATATTCTTCATCAAACCTGGTGATATTACAAACTTTTTGTAAGTATTTTTCTTAGTTAATTAATTACTTTTATTTAGGAAGTTATTCAAGTATTGTTATTTAGGTATGCAGCAGCATTCTGTAAGTATATCTCACCACTGTTAGGTCTTCGGTGGATTATACGTGGTAAAGAACATTTAGAACAGGATCGAGCATATATTATTGTTTCCAATCATCAAAGCTCAATTGACATATTAGGTAAGAAAGCGTTTAAAGTAGTTTATCTAGCTTAAAAATACTTCAGTATAATATTTTCAAAAATTCCGAAAAGATTATAAAAAATCGTTTTTTTTTTGTTAGGAATGTTTGAAATATGGCATATTATGGTAAAATGTACTGCAGTGGCAAAAAAAGAATTATTCTATGCTGGACCATTTGGTATAGCAGCTTGGCTCTGTGGAATAATTTTTATTGATAGAGTACGTTCTGATTCAGCCCGGAATTCAGTTAATGCAGCTGCTGAAATTGCAAAACAGAAAAAGGTAAATAATACTCCTTGTTGAATAAGCATAAGCAACAATCATTTGTTATTTGAATGCAAAAATGATTCACCCTTATTAAACCATCATTTCTTTCCTTTCTAATAAAATTCAATAAATCTCATGCTTGTAGAGTGGTTCAGTATATTGTACCTATATTATTCATGTTTTATAATTTATTCAAGAAAGTCAATTTTCCTATTGGTAGCCTATCTAAATTATTCTGTATAAAATGATGGAATGGAATTCAGAAAAAGATTAAACTTTTGACAATGATAACATGATACCTAAATTTGATTAATATTTTAGACTTGATAGTAGGTGTCAATGAAATTTTTTTAATTTGTTTTTTGAGTAATTGTCTAAATATCTACTAGGATAAGTATATTTCAAAATTTGTGTTCAAGTTTATTCACTTGGTAGCATAAGTAAAAGGTTTCTAAATTTAAGTACCTTTAAATTTATAATACTGAATACTGTGATTAGGAAAACTTTACAGTAATGAAAACAAAGTCAGTATTTTGCTACTTCCATTAAATATTTATCCATAAAATATGCACATACAATCCAACAAGTTGATGATAGCACTTGATAGTATTAATGTTTCTCCCTCAGTTCTGTCATACTATTGTTTGAGTCCTTGAAAAAGACCTACTTTTTTAAATATAAAACTTTTTGTATCATTAAAAATAAATTAAGAAAGGCTGCTTCATTTATTTACACTTGAATACTTTTGGGAAATATATCTACCTGTATCATAAAATGTTAGTTTTTTCAAAGTACATAATTATTTAAAATGAAAGTAATTATTAAAAATGATTATTAAGATCCTTATGTAGATAACATAGCAGTAATTTTATTTGAGGTTATTTTAAGTTTATTCATGTGAAAAAATATCTTATCATATACTTAATTGTTGTAATATCAATATCTAATAGTTTGATCTCTAAATAAAATAAAAAATGTACTAAGAATTAATTTTAAAGCAAATCAAAGCATATACAAATTTTTTATGTATTAATTTATTTTTTAAAATGAAATTTTTCAAGTTTGTTCTATTCTGAATTTAATGCAACTACTTTTTCATGATTCTCATTATATCATTTCATCTATATTAAAACTAACCTTTAACCCTTTACTTACTTACTGCTCACTTGAGCAGGATTTTTTTCAGAAATAACCAGGCATTGGAGAATGTTCCTTTTTTTAAATTTTCATATTTTTTTGTAGTATGTTTTCTTATGATCTATTGTTCTATGATTTTCATGATCACAAGTTTTTTTCACCGTATAAAAATTTACATGTCAGTGACGTGTGGCACTTTTCAAAGGGGCAAGAGAAAAAAAATTGCTATTCAATATTTAAAAAAGAACATGTACTGTAAACTGTAGACAAACAAATTACAAGATTTTTCTTATTTTATTCAGTGGCATACAGAAAAAATAATAAAATAAAAATGTATAAAACAATTCTTGAAAATAAAAAACAACTACTACACTATAGTTTGCAAGCAGCTCTCGTAAAATGTCACAATCTTTTTTGTTATCTAATTTAAACATGCATTTCATCATCATTAGAAATTATAATCATTACTGTCAAAACTCAAAAGCAAAACTACCCGTTTTCTCAAGTTTAACCTTTATTATACAAAAGCAAACATCGCAAGTTACTATAAATCTCGCAAACGTTTAACAACGTACTAAATATGAACCGCGCAAAACAATAGCAATTAAAAATCTGACATCATCTCAACAATACTCTCTTTGTTTTACAAGAAGGGTTGGTGTCTCCGACACCATCAAGGGAATCGTGTCTCCGACAATTACAAATTACTAACAAAGCACCAAAACCGTTTAAAACAGGTAAAAAACCGCCACGCCACTGATTGTCAGTATTACAGGTATCTGTTTGTTATACATTTTTACAAGTAAATTTCCAAATGAATAGCATTTCTGTGGTTCAAAAAACGGTTTGTAGGTGTCATGACATGGGAAATAAGCTTTGCCTGTCAACTACGACTTAAGTCATCGGACCCAGTTCAATATGGAATAAATAGACGATACTGCAACTTTAGTTGGGGTTCTCAATACAAAGTACTGCAACACCACATGACTGTAGTCGTATTCCCCATTTAAAAGATTAATTAACAATGAAACTACTATGGTTTAGATAGTTTACAAAATTAGCACTAATTAATCTCTAAAAATGAAAAGATCTTTTCTCTTACACACATGTTTTGTTTAATGTTTATTATATTATTGAGACACACCATACAGAATATGAAGGATTTTCAAACAGCCTTTACACATGTCAGTTCTTGGTATAAACATAACAAGGAATAGTCACATCATGTTGAAATGAAAAATAGCTAAACATCATTAGAAAGCATTCAGAGCAAGCTGCTCAATAGTGTCAAAATCTAAGAGGCACACTATTTTAAAAAATTCTAAAAAGTGAAACACCCTTTTAATGTAACCAGTTCCATCTCCAGATCTCATGTATTCTTCAAATTACAACATTATTTCATTATTCTAGATTTCTACAATTATCGAGACAGAGATTTGCTTTCTTACAAAATTATGTTTGACTTATGACATGAGATACCCTGTATATTAAGAGCATCTTAAATTTTCTGTTTATATTTTGAACCTGTTCTAGAACTGACACTTCTTTCTGCAAAGAAATCACAAAAATAAATTAACACATAGTGCGGTACATATTTAAGAAAATTCTAAACATAGAAATTACACACAACTAACACAAAAAAAAGCAGGACATCACAATTATTATTTTTAATTCATCTAATTGAACAAATTAAACCATCTTTATAAATTTATATACTACGTAGTAGACATTTAAAGAAAGACAATACATTATTTGAAGATTGATTGAAATTATTCCAATTTGAACATCAACTTTGATTATTACATATTTTAAAAAGGGGTAAAGATTGTACTGTTTCCATTTGTTAGCACTTAAATCTTTATTGATCTTAATTGGTTATAGAAGTAACACTAGTAGAGTATTGCATGCATACATTTACATTTAAAAAAATTCTAACTTTAATTTTAAATAAATCATAATATCTTACACTTTTCTTTATTAAAAGATAATAATAGTGGACAGATTATAGAAGATTACAGTTATCCTTGACTTCTGTTTAGAGTGACACAGTTTTAATTTGTATTTATTTGTGTTTTTCAACACAATTATTATGCTTTTTGTTATCATTAAACACTTCAGTTTGCTGATATTATTTTTTAAAAAAACTTTCGAAAGACCCTTGACCAATACAGATCTTATGAAATATTCTACAAATGTAATAAATATTAAATAGTATTTACAACTTTAACATCATTTGCTGTAGTAAATTTTGCAAAGTTTCAAAAGATAAAAGCATGTTCTTCATTTATGGACTTCTTATTTACAAAGGTCAATATTAATGAATACTTTATTAAGTATAGTTTTATTTTTACCCATTATCATTGTGCATTATTAGATAATTAAATATCTCCATTATAGGTGATCAGTATTAGTGTAGATAAATACCAATAATAATGGATTTAGCTCATTTCAAATCATAATTCTTTTTTATGTTTTCTATTATTAAAAGATCTAATATTATTGATGGATCGAAAAACTAAAATTTTACAATGCGCAAAGTAAATATTTAACTAATATAAAAAAGTAAACCTTATTTTAAAGTTAAACCTTATAATTAGAAATAAAAGCAATATACAAATATGGGCAAAAGATAATTGGAAACATACAAACAGGCAAACAAACATACATCTAAACTGATAACCTCCTTTTTTTTACGTTGGTTAAAGAACGAATAAATTTTATAAATTATTATGTTTTATCACAAAAGTAGTAACTGAATTTGAGTATAGGGAATATGAAAACTGCATATTGATCAGAACACACCTTTTTAAATTAAAATTTAATGAGGTTGTTATCCGTGAAAGTAGTTTTTCTCTCTTTGATATGCAGCAGTAAATGGTGCAATGAATGTAAAATCACTGTATCACTTGCAGAAAAGACAATTGTCTTCCTTGTACCTAAAATGAAATCTTTATAAACATCATACTGTTTCATAATTATATCTTACTTAAAATCCTTTACATGATAAATTATTTACCATCCTAGAATCGTTTTATATTTTACTTTTGATGGACCACATAAGAAATTATACTAATATTGATCAATTATACAGGCAAAATTATGGGTGTTTCCTGAAGGTACAAGACGTAACACGGGCGAGATACATGCATTCAAAAAGGGGGGCATTCCATATGGCTATATCGGCTCAGTTACCAATTTTACCTGTAGTTTATAGTAGATACTATTTCCTTGACAAAAAAGAAAGACGATTTGACCATGGTAAGTTGACTAAACTATTTGTGTAAAAATAATTTCAATGTTATCTTTCTGATAATGTACTAATTGAACTGTTTATTTTAATTTTAAGTACATGTCTACATTGAATATTAAGAAATACATAAAAATCTAAAGAAATTAATATTGACAGGTAAAATTATCATGACTACACTACCACCAATTCATACAACAGGAATGACGGTAAATGATATAGATAAATTAATGCAGCAAACAAGAGATGTTATGATTCCTGTTTTTCAAGAAAGTAATAAAGAAGTCTTAGAATCTGTTGGTATTATACCTCCTCCCACAACAGGCTGAGGAATAGATTTTAAACAATGTATATAAATAAAATAGTTCTTAGTTACCACAGTTGGAGTATCAAGATTTTATATTATTTATTCAAAAGTATATATTTTTATTTATACAATAAATATCATTTGTTCTTTCTATTTATTTTTTAATTATTGTTTTTAGAATGGAATTTGTTAAAAGTTGCAAATAACTGTCAAAGAATTGATATCTTTTAAATATGTTTAAAAAGAAAAAATGTTTATGTCATTTGGTTGATAACGCAGGATTGTTTTGTACAAATCTTATAATAAAAGCAGTACTACTTGAGATAACGATAAAATCTGATATAATATTTCTTTAATTTTGATCAATCTGAAGCAATTAAGTATTGTTTAGATACTGATTAATACTTCAATTTTTTTAAGTTGATTAGGTTCTTAAATCAAATCTTTGACAAAATAAAATGTTTTGTTATAATTATTATTATGTATGTATTAGGTTCAAGGGACACAATTGCCTTAGAAATATTCCATTTGTATATTAGTAATTTTAGTTTTCTAGTTGAGGTAACACCCTAATCTTATACTTTTTCTAAATAAATCTATAGTAAGTAAAGTGATCATTATTAAAAATTTAATATTAATAATCACTAGTATCAACTTTATAATGCAACCAATAATTATTAAAGTACAACTACAATTAAATTAAAACCAATGGCGTTCATACCTATAAACAGTAGCGTAAACAGGGGGCCCGGGCCTCTCCCTTACATTTGTAAAAAGAAATAAATAAAAAGTCAATTATTATGTACAAGATGTTTCAAATTCGAGCTTAAGTATGAAGATTTCACTTATTATAAGATATAGAGCATAGGTTGAAATTTGGCATTTGCTAAATTTTATGCAAATTAATAATCTAAAAAGAAATTTGAGTTAATTCCTTTTGTTTTTGACTTATGGCCAAAAAGGCAAAATGGCAGCTTAGGTTTTTCACTTCTAGCTTGTTAGTTATTGGAAATTCTAAAAATCTAATAAAACATTCTTGACTTACTAATAACATCGGATTGTCGAAATTGTCAATCGACATTTCAGTTTCATGGAACCATTATTAGATTCATTTTTTCTTATGGATGCTGTTTTTGATATTGACATCACTTGATAGGATTTTTCACACTGTTTTCAATGATATAAGGCACTCCACAGCTAACTTGATTTACAAGAGAAATTATAAAATAAAATTGGTAAAAAGTTATGGTAAATCAAGTAGACCTCTATTGTTTTCATTAATAAGCTTTTTTTTTAATGATACAAAATATTAGACTATATTTCGTATTTTCTCAATTTGAAAATTTTATTTCTTTAAATATCTTTTAAATGGACAGTTTACAAAGAAATATAAATTTAGGTATAAACATCATAACAGTAATTTTCATTAATGTAGTTTTTGTTTTTTCCCTTTCTTTCTGGGGCATCTTTGTGTTACTTTGAACTAAGTCTTTGCTCATTCCATAGCAGACAGTTGTGTTAAAGAATTTAAAAATCGTGACATGTTCAGTTTTTATAATGAATAAAAAGTAAAAATACATTTGGATGATTTGAGGAAATAAAATTTTCAAATTTAGAAAACATAAAGTATGATTTTGTATCATCAAATTTATGTCGCTGTTGTAATCGAGTTAGCCATGAAGTGTCATATCGCTGAAAGCAGTACAAAAAATCGTACCAAATTATGTCAATATCAAATATGGTAGCCATAACCAAAACATCAGTCGACAGTTTTGATGATTTGAGGTTACTGGTAATAAATAACTGTCTTAAGAATATTTTATTAGACTTTTAGATTTTCCAATAATAAGGAAGCTAGAGGTGAAAAACCTAAACCACTATTTTGCCTTTTTTTGGCCAACTCAAATTTTCTTTTTGATTATTAAAAAAGAACTTCTGCTGCATGCTAGTCAATATACATCTGCATTAATTCTAATTGAAATTGTGATAACAAAACCACTGTTTTATTTATTTATTAAATTATTTAGATATTATTAATGAAAATTAACAAGTTATTAATTATTAAACCAATGTATTAATGAAGTTACTTACTATATTTTAAAAGATAATTTGACTTTAGCTGTTCTATCCTAATTGCATAAAATGTTCTTAACTGTGTTATCAAATTAAGAATGTTATTAAGCAATCACAAGTAGTAGAATCTAATGTCAACTTAGAATTTGCCAATCAGCTAGGTAGATTTTGAAGTTAACATCACATTAATTAATAACGTCTTTAAACACGCTTTATGCAACCAGGGGTAAGTTTAATGTTATTTTTCAGTATTGTACATTACTAAGGTGACATATAAATATTGCATTCAGTTTTCAAACGATACTTTGTTCGACTTAATGAGCTATTCGACATAAATAAATATCTGTTATCTTGCTAGCCATGACCAAGCCAGTTTTATACTATTGTATATAATTGTTTTGTAATGTCACTGATAATTATTTTATGTAGATTATCACATCAATATGAGCATATAAGAAGTGTTTACTTATTATGCTGTTAGTACGTATGCTGTAGAGTAATTCGGTTTTATCTGTATGCTAAAACTATAAAACGAAAAGTAAGCACACTTGTATAAGTATGTAATTTTTTCATTTATTTCAAATTTTCAAATTGAATGACAACTGTAAGTTCAAATGAATAGATATGTGACATTTAATTTTGCTTTCCTAGGCTACTTTAATAAGACAAATAAGTAAACGCCTGTTATATGCAATAAAGTTACAAAAATGAAAGAAATTAATTAAAGATAAAAATTAAAACCAAAAAATATATAATTTCAAATTAAATATAATCACTATTATCTGTTATGATGTAAAACTATCTTCCTGTAACTACAGAAAATAAAGAACTTGTCTGTTATTTTGGTAGCTCATTAAGTTGAACCATGTATAAATCTACCAGTTTGTTTAATCTACTTTTCCAACTGCTATTTTGAGTCTCCCATAATGCAAAATTTTAAATTAAGGTACTTCCTTAAGTTTTATCTTAGATAAAGATAAAAGATAAGGAAGATAAAGATAAAACTTAAGGAAGTACCTTAATTTAAATAATCCAACGCATAAGAACCTTAAGCTATGGATCTCCAATACAAAATTTTAAATTTAAATATTTTCCTTATATTATATTGGTTACCTACAATTTTATAGTTCAAATTAGATCTATAAAATATTTCCTTTTGATAAAATGTTTAAAATAATTTTTATCTATATATTATATTTAAATTTATCAAATTGAGTAGCTCGCCCCTAAGTATACATGTAAAAGATGCAGTTTTAAAATTTAATTTTCTCTTAAATGTTCGATAACACGGCATGTAATTATAACACTTGCATCTGCATTATATTCAAGAATTAAATTTTTGTCTACTAGTTCATCCCATAGAGGAGCCTCATTAACATACTTGTGACATTTTAGGTTTTTACCTCCCACTACTTTCCCACCAAATATAATTATTTTATTTTGGTTAGCTTTGTTGAATTATACAACTACTATTATTTATTTATCTTTCTGCGGAATCTAATTACACTTTTCGTTTTTTTTTGTGTTAATGAATATAAATATATTATTGTTATTTTATTTGTTTTTTTAATTCAGTTGGCGTTATTTGATTTGATCGAGAATGAGTAAAAGCCACATTGCTCGTGGTTCATTTCGTACGTCGTCGTCCACATGGCCCGTCTACCGATACAAATCATTGTTAGTGAGGGTTGATTTTTGAATTCCGACCTAAAATGTCACAAGTATGCTCATTAATTAACATAGAATTTAACAAACATATCAAATTTAAGCCTATGCTCTATCTCTTATAATAAATGAGATCCCAATGTTTAAGTTCGAATTTGAAACACTCTGTACACAGTACCCACAATAAAAACTAAAAGATTTCTTGAGTTATGCTTATGTTCTAGTTTGATCCCTCTATCTTCTCTTAGTTTCAGGTTACGCTACTGTACTAGAGTGCCTCAATAATACCAATTTGAGAAATAAATTTCAGGATAGAGTGAGGACAAGTTTATCAAGCACTAGTTAAAATTTGTATTTTAGATTAGTCGAACAAATAATATTACATAAAGAAACACAAAGGTGTAAATTCCGATAACAAATATGGCTCCATGCAATGTTGATTTTACAGTGATAATCGGTAACAATTTAGCCAATTGAAAATAAAAATAAAAATATTCTAATAGACTTCTATTAGAATTATATTCAAAATCTTGGAAACAATAATCTTAATGATCGGCTAATACTAAGTATCCTAGCAAATTTATTTACATTAACAAATGAGAAGTTCCCATTTGTTTTAATCTTTTATCCTTTTCGATCTTGTTTTGTTTTAAAGCATGTCCTGACTACTCTGACATTTATCTATCAAATTTGTATCAAGGTACCCTAATACCTGCTATCATATGAAACACTGACTTTGTACTGTTTTATATAAATGTAACTGGTTATATACTATTATACAGGGATCAACCGATACTGATATACATATTGGTATATTAGCCGATATAAACCAATATTAAAAAAAACCATGTACAAAACTGAAATCCTAAATGGAAATTGGTAAATATTAAGTAAAATGACCATATTGTTATCAATACAAACTATATATCTTTCAAAAAAAAAACCCCTGTTTTAACTAGGATTCCAATTTTTTATTTTCTATTCATGAAACATAAAATGTGCCACCATTCCTATTAAACTAATTCAATCTATGGATTTACTGACACTTTTGTTAATCTCTTGAAATTACAAATGAATGTACAGTGGCCAATACAACCGGTTAAACGCAATGTAGCATGAAATATGACAAATATTTCAAACTATGGAGGCCGATATTACATCTGTATCAACCAAGAAATCATATTGGTTGATCCCTACTATTATGTTAATTCATTAATGAGATTTTATTTATTTTTCTAACTTAAGCATATTACTATAAATCAAACTGTCAGTATTACACCAATTCAGCAAAAGCAGGGATGGGCAATCATTTGCATCGAGGGTATAAAGATATACAATTGTCAACTTTTGACCACAAAAATAGCAAAAAGTGTAGGACAGTTGTACTGTGTGTTCCCTAAAGGAGATACATACTTATTTATTCAAAAACCTCTTCTACCCTAGAGGTAAAAATTCTTTCCTATCAATTGCACATTTCTAGCTTGAGTCCAATTGGAGTCTTTCTGCTTCAGAATTTAGGCCATACCTACATGTGCAGTACTCTTGCTAGACAATTACTGTGGAAAAAAGATCAGCATTGATTTCCCATAAAGGTTTTATTTGATAATACTCTGATTGTGAGTGATCATACTGGATTCCTCTTGGAGTTCATATTTAAAAGAATCTGAAAATATTTTGGTGAAAATAATATGTATAATTAATTTGCAGTTAGCATTCTGAAATACTCAATGTGCATAAATTAATGCAAAACTGACTGAAATAATACCACTTAAAATATAAAATAGTGACAGAATATTTTAATTCTAGAAACTGCCAAACTTTAGTTTATTGAAATTATCTAACTATCCAGCTATTGATACCTCGTTGTAATTACTGATACTGTTAACAATAGATAGTTCTCAATCTACCTTTAATCAGTCAATACAAAGTAACTCATTTAAAAATCATTTACCCTAATTGAATTAATAAATGTGATTGCAGATTTAATTACCTTTATTTACAAATAATTTATTATCATTAATAAAGGAATATATTAATCAACACTTAAAACAATTTTAGTTTTTACTTTAGCATTTTTCTTGTATTGCATAATAATGTCAATATAAATATGAAATACATATTGATTTCAGCTAGGAAGAGTCTAGTTGAACAAAAATATTGAATTTTAATAAGAACCAAAATGTAACTTGCTCTTTAAATAATAAGAGTAGCAAGTGGTCAATCCCTAACATATTTTTGTTATAAAATTTTATGTGATTTTAAATACTTGTAATGTGTATATTATTTAATATTATTTAGATCAGTAAGACATGGCCATTAATTTATATGTAATATAAGTTTTAAATATAATAGTCAATATAAATAATGAATGTTAAAATTCTTGACAGTTAAGCAACTCCCACTTTTCAAATTTTACCATATTATTGAGGAAAACAAATTATAAATATCAAATAGGGAGTTGTACAACTATCAGAACCGTAAATACATAATGTAAGAAATTTTATGGACTTCAGAATTCAGGTTAAAACTAATATATATTTCATTGTAATCACAACTGTTCAACTAGGTATGTAATTTTATTCCCTTTTTGACAACAGTGTTAGTTTGCAAATAATACGAGTGTCTTAAAAATAATATTTACCTCAGGGTTGGTTATACATTTTATTAAGAAACTGTCAAACTGGAGGTTTTATATGTGCTATTTTAAAGATGCTGAAGTGTTTCCTGCTACAGTTTAAGTACAATTTAACATGTCTCTTAATGTTTTCATGTTTTCATCAAGAAAGTTGCCTGTTCTGGGTAAACATTTTGATTACTGACTTATAAAAATGTAACTCGCCACTAAAATTGATGACCAAAACCATCAGGACATACATTCTCAGCTCCAGAGCCAACCCTGACAAATATTTTTAGGGCGTTTGATACTATATTATTTAAGAGCATGTAATGGTTATTATTTTTGACGAGGATGAAATTTGCAACATCATCCATTACATGCGAGGCAAATATGATAGTTTATCCATGACTATTAGAGAAAAGCAAATTCATTATTTAACAGTTGTGGATAAATAAATGTAAATAACTAGGGTTATCTTGAAAAATGATTTGCTTCAATAAAACAAAAAGACAAAACTATCTTTGTACCTAAAGAATGATTTGCATTTCACTAGTCATATTCTTAAGAAATCATCATTGTCTTTAAAACTAGATATAATGGCTGTGCATTATGCACTACATGTACTACATATTCTTTATTAGAGAGTTGGCACAAGTGTAACTTTCATAAAACTGCCTTACAAATATACCAGATACGCTTAGATTCCGTGTTATTTTTATAAATAACAACCAATCGGAAAATGTTCCCTTGTTTCAAAGTTGGAACATCATCCATTATGACACATAACTTAAAACAAAAAAAAAATTGCATTGTAAGGTAAAAATGTGCATTACGCTATTTGTAACATTCAAAGTGGCATAACCATAATGAAAACTGTTATTGCACCAACTCTCCATTAAGAAAAGCAAAGATTTTATGTTGAAACCACCTTACTTAATTTTAATTCTAGAAAATGCTACAATGCAAAATTAAACTGTTTAAAATTTGAAACTAGTCATTTAAGCAAAGATCTCGATACTTTTCAACTAACTTGACGAATATGTAAAATGTAAATAATAATCATTAAATATTTGTAGACCACAATGTTGCATTGTTAAATTAGCTCTTTAGAAATGTCGTAGTAGAGTCTAGCACTTATGTATTTATAACATTCGTAAATATTTAACACGTCATAATAAATTGTATATTTTTAATAATAAAATACCTTTTATATAATCCGACATGTACTTTTTATTTGTAGTGGAAAACATAATACAACCATAAATCATTCTTATTAATATAGGTAGAAAATCTTACAAGTAGTAGTTTTCTTAAATCTAATAGGAAGGACCCTTCGTACGACTTTCATGCCAAGCCTTAGCAATCGTTCTTTTCATTTCATCGTCCCCTTGGTCATACCTGAAAGTAATTATAAATTTGATTTATTGGTCTTTTATTACTTTGGTTAACAAAACCTACATATTCTTCATGAGAGACATTAATCCTTCGGATGGATCTGCTTTATCATTTGGATCCACAGATGGTAGTTTTTTAGATTCACTCGCACGTTTTTCTGTTTCTGTAACAAAATCCCATGTCTTCTGTTCCACTTTTGCAGCATTAATAAGTATCATGTCTGAAACGGATTTTTAAGAGCCAACTTACATAATTTATCTTTTTAGAAAAAAAATTAGAAATTATTACCAGATTTTATTTTCCAGTTACTTTCAGAAGGATTAATGGGCATTAATAGGTTGTTAACAGTAAAAGAATAATCTTTATTTTCTAAATCTTTCACTTGTAGTTCCAGTGATTTCGTTGTGAATTGGCAGGTAACATTTTCAGGAAGTAAAGACTGAACTTTTTGTAAAGTTACATAAAATTTTACAAATTTTTGAGATTGATCCCATGCTACAAACAAAATACAGAACGAGATTGTCTTTTAAAAATTAAATTAATTACCATAATTATTTAGTTTAATTTGGTAACGTTTAGTTGATGGCGCCGTGGGAATAGCTGCAGATGTTTGTGTATTCTCTGTCTCCTGTAATTTACTTATTTCTGATTGCAACTTTCTTATTTCTACACTGAAAATGTTTTTATTCCTTTGTCTTTTTACTTGTGGTTCAAGAGCTTCCAGTTCAGCAAGATCTTTCATAAGCTACAATAGAGAATTAATGAAAATTGTTATTTCGTAATTGTTCTTATTAATTCATTTTACAAATGCAAGTTGTAAATTTAAATAATTTAATTATAAATTTAGTTTCTTTTAAATGTATGCATATAAAAAGAGTAACAAATTTCTAGAACTTTCCTTATTAGAATTATAAATTATAATTACTGTAACTTTGATTTGATACATTAAAGTTGTTCATTAACAAGAATTACCTCTTCCATCTTTCTGATATGAATGTTAGTATCAATTAATACCAAATTTAGCTCACTTTGCTATTAAAACTTTTGTGTCTGTCAACTTTAGAAATACGCCTTGACGCCTTTTTTAAAGGTTATGTAGCGAACAATGTAACTATCGTAACTATGCGCATGTACACCTCGTTACCCGCCCCGTTGTTGCTTGGAATTAACAAGATGTCAAATTATCAATGAATCTTATTCCCATTGCATCTAATACACACCTTTAAAGGTGCTGACGCTGATAACCGGTTTTACAATTCATTGCGCAACTAGTGTCGTTATCTGTGAGTTTTAAGTGTTTTTGTGAAACTATTTTATTATAATATATATTTATTGGCTTGGGAGCGTTTAATATCTATTTCAAGTAAAGAGATACATGCGTCACTCGTGTGATCCAGATGCTTCAAATCAATAAACGGCCCAACTGAAAACTTTCTACACGTCCTATTTTAGCGACGGTAGATTGACAGTGTTACTTTTTTTAATTATTACTGTTTCTATTTACATATATGAAAAAGAATTATGTAGCAAAATAGTTTATATGTAGTAAGTGCAAAGAAAAATCATGATGTAGTAAATGCCATTTACGTAAAAAAAGTAACATTTGCTACATTCCTATCCCTGCTGATTAACTTTAAATTATGTTCAGATCGTTCCCAATTTGAAATTGATTTATCCTAATCTGAAGTTGAAAAGCTATAGAGCGTGATGTTTTTAAATTGGAATTTAGAGTAGACTGCTTTCTTGTTAATGTAAAAACCAGTTCAGGATGATTACCCCATAGAAGGCACCGCTGAAGACACGTTCATTAAAATTACTAAACAGAAATAATTTTAGAATTGTACTTACTCTTATTTATTATTAATAAAACACAGATGATTGTTAATAACTTTTAACCTTTTATTTGCAACATAACATAAAAAAACGCGTCTCATCGCCATCTTATTCTATTCTCTCCTCTCCCATCTCCTCTCCTCTCCTCACCACTCCACTCCACTCCACTCCACTCCACTCCACTCCACTCCACTCCTCTCCTCTCCTCTCCTCTCCTCTCCTCTCCTCTCCTCTCCTCTCCTCTCCTCTCCTCTCCACTCCACTCCACTCCACTCCACTCCACTCCACTCCACTCCACTCCACTCCTCTCCTCTCCTCTCCTCTGCTACCCTCTCCTCTCCTATCTTCTCCTCCCCGCCCCTACATCCTCGCGGGAAGTTCAAAATTTAACTAGTTGCCTACAGTATTACATTATTCTGTAATAAGATCACAAGAGATCTGGAATTGTCGATTATATTACGAATAGCCCAGTCACTTTATGCATTCACCTCTAAAAAAATCCGACTGAAGATTTTCCTTCGGGATTCTCTTTATTTCAACGTCATAAACAATCCCTCAAAAGTCCATAAAACCAACTGGATGGCTACAGAAGTTACATAAGGACAAAGGTCACGAAAATCAGTTTTTCTCAAATATCTCGTACACTATTGGTTTAACGTTAATTTTAGTCATTATGAAATTTGTTCGTGAGCTAAATTTACACAAAAAAGGTCCTATACAAAATTCACGTAGAACCAATAGTTTTTGAGATATAGGGCTGAGAAATTTCGGAGCAAAGCGGATACTCCACTATACTATACGTATAGTGGTGTATACAGATAATAAGACCTATTTATGCTAGAAACATCGTTCATGCATATATATCTGTATACTCTCTGTCTGAGTTGTCCTTGGAAAGGGCCCTTTTTTATAATAATAATGGTAAGAGCCTTGAGTAGCAGCTGTCTAACATTCCAATGTAGGCTCATGGGTCACTGTATAACTGAAAATATTGCATGACGGATCTTGTACGTTTTAAATTCAGCTTAACGCTACATTTTGTAGAGTTCGAACGTATCATTCATATCCAAATATTTTGTAATTCATTATAATGGCAGACAACACTTGTTTCATTTGTAATAAAACTTTGTCAAATGGCACGACTGCGACTGTTGTTCGCGGTTTAGAAACTCTCAGAAATGTAAGTGTTGAAAGAGGTGATGATCATATAGACTATTTGCGAAGCGTACAAAATGTGACAGTGCATGTTAAGTGTCGCAAAATTATATGAAAAATTTCTACATTGAATCATATAAAAAACGTCGTATGAATGAATCGCCATCAACGCAGTGATGTGCGTGTCAACAATGTCGACGTCAACAATAAGAATTGTTGACATGACTTTATTGATGTCAACTATGTCAACAATTTAGACATTATAAATGCACATGCGCAATGCTGTTAAACTTGATTTTTTCTTTATTTTTATTTGACTTAAAGTATGTGAGGGCAAATAGGAGGCACAGGGAATTGTGAGATGCTTAAGTACGTTCAAGTCTAAGGTGCGTATAGAATAATTTTGATTAGAAAAAAAAAATAAATGCTAGGATGTTGTTCATCATGTTAGCATTTGTTATTTCAATTAATAAAATCTTTTGCATTAAGATACCTATGTATACTAACTGTCACATTGCTAGAATTGCCCCCACCACAGTTTATACCTTACAGATTCAGTTGGATCACTTCCCCTACATTTTGTCTTCCACTTCAAGAAACTCGCGGTCTATGCGCAGAGCACTATTTTCTGTCCAGAAGTAGAGGGATAAAAAACCTAACCTTAACCTTCAAAGAAATAGTCTCATAAAAGATTGTATTATTTAAATGAAATCAACTTTCATATTCTGTAAGTGAATTAGTGAAATTGTTGAGTGTTGGTAAGTTACATTAGTTGTGAAATTTGAATATCAACTGCATATATAACCTCCCCTACAAGCGCGAGGTCTACAGCTTAGCGTGCGCAGACCAAAAACCAGGAACACGAAAGATCAAAAGAACCGCTCTGAGTGATCTAACTGATTCATTCTGTAAGGTATAAACTGAGCCCCCACATATCCGAACCAAAAATCTTAGTATGGGCCTATGGCGCTATGAGTAAACATACTTGTAATTTTACTGATTCCATGGAAATAAGAATAAATACATAGGATTTAGTTTTTTAATGCCATTTTATTTAAATAATATTTTGGTTTTTCTTTTCCATCTTCAGTTACTGTCACAGTCTTTTATAACTGAAAACCCAATTCATCAAAATTCTTATTCTTGGGCCTTTCAGCCATTTTGATTCTTGAATTGTCTTGAACATCTTATTAATGATCTTATTAGACATTTTAGCTTATTTTAGCACCTGTGTTTACAGGTTAGGTTTAACGAAAAATGTGCAGAATCCTACTTTATTTGCAAAGTTGACACACTGTTGACACATTGTCGACATTGTTGACATTTTTGACGTGAAAAATCAATTGTTGACAAATTGTTGACACGAAAATGTCAACAATCATTGTTGACGTGTCAACGCACATCACTGCATCAACGTCTCAGTGCTCTCCTCGTAAATATTTGATCTTTCAGCTTTGTCAAAGTGAATTATTTTCTATATAATAAAAGATTTTGCTCATCGCATCCACAATATTTGCATCTTCAGGACGATCTTTCTTCTTAATAGAAGTTGGCAAAAGAAAGCTATGGAAACATGTATTATGGTACTTAGCATTAGCTGCAACTAGATCAAATTCAAAGTTGATACGACTTTTTACGGCTCTTCCATAACTATTATTACGTGCATCTGCTGCTCATAGTATTTACAGTATCCTTAAATGACAACGTAGTCACATGTCTAATGGATCGTCGATGTTTATTAAACGCCTTTTTCTGTTCTTCCTTTTCACTGGCTGGTTTGCCACAAAAAATACTCAATGTATCGAATTCAAAAGCGGTTGATCTATGTTTACGAGGAGAGCACTGACACGTTGATGGCGATTCACTCATACGACGTTTTTTATGATTCAATGTTGAATTTTTTCGTAAATTTTTACGACACTCACCATGCACTGTCACAGTTTGTATGCTTCGCACATAGTCTATATGATCGTCACCTCTTTCAACACTCACATTTCTGAGTTTCTAAACCGCGAACAATAGTCGCAGTCGTGCCATTTGACAAAGTTTCATTACAGATAAAATAAGTGTTGTCTGCCATTATAATGAATTACAAAATATTTCAAGATGAATAAAACGTCCGAACTCCACAAAAATTTAAAACGTACAAGATCCATCATCCAATATTTTCGGTTATAGTGAGACCCATGAGCCTACATTGGAATGTTAGAAAGCTGCTACTAAAGGCCCTTACCATTGTTATTATGAAGAAGAGTCCTTTTTAAGGGCAATTCAGGCAGAAATTGGGCAGGTATATATGCATGAACAATGTTTCTATGTATAAATAGGTCTTATTATCTGTATACACCACTATACGTATAGTATAGTGGAGTATGCGCTTTGCTCCAAAACTTCTCAGCTCTATATCTCAAAAACTATTGGTCCTACGTAAATTTTGTATAGGACCTTTTTTGTGTAGATTTAGCTCATGAACAAATTTTATAGTGACCAAAATTAACTTAAGACCAATAGTTTACGAGATATTTGAGAAAGACTGATCTTCGTGACCTTTGACTTTCTGTAACTTTTGTAGCCGTCCAGTTGGCTTTATGGACTTTTGGGGAATTGTTCCTGACGCCGAAATAAAGAGAATTCCGAAGAAAAATCTTCAGTCGGATTTTTTTAGAGGTTTGGCCTTTTTTTGTATAAAGTGACTGGGCTAGAATGCGTGTTTCGCAGTAATAACGAGTGTTAGTTTGACAGTTTAAAAATTACAAGCGCAAAGCCCCTACAGCCTACAAAAACAGAACCTTTCAGTTTTGTCTATAGATAATATAGTATAAGGTTTTGTCATTCACAAAAATATAATTCTTTTGTTGTGTTGCGAACTTAACAAAAATATACCACGGCGCTACCCTACTGTTTTCGATATAATAATGCGTTCATGTTGTTTTTAGATGAGACCTAGCAATAGAAATCTGATAGTTTGAGTGGAATACAAAATGGCGTAAATGAAACTTTTTATATCAAAATGATCTTGACATATGTTTTTGAGATTGTAAAGTTTTGTTTTTCATGATTATTATTATGTTGCCAGATACTCTTTTAGGATATAAAAATATCGAGCATTTCTTCAAATATATTCTTGTTTTTTGCATGATGGCTAGATGTAAAAAAGACAACATTGTGAAAAATGTCTTTTGAGAAGCATACATGGTTTCTAAGATAACAAACATGTAACTACACTGCTTCCAATTTAACAAATCAAAAGCATGGCCAACTCTTACCTACAAAAACGTAAACGGCGTATACAAGTGCTCTGTCACTCCATATGACAGAGCACATATATCGAAAAAAATTTTTTGTTATTGTTTACACAAAATGAGAAAAAATATCAATCTACTGTAAATAAACTTAACTTTGACAGATATCAAGTTAGATACATAAATGAGAAAATTTATATTTAGTTATACAGGGTGTATTATTTCAGGTAGAGAATATCAATGCTACTCGATTCTGCATCAAAAACTATGCAAGAAACTCTAGTACCAATTTGTTGTTGACTCTTTGGTTGTGGAAATATTAAGAGTCGTATATTTTTTTATAATTTGCTTATGACTGCCCAAAATTATTAAATAAAAGTAACCACCTATAGTTTAAATACCAGAAAACATAAATCAATCACATTTTTCTCCTATTTACCAGCAATTTTCTTTAAAATGGCTTCTACATAATGTAATTGCTTTGATTTACTTGTTTGTAGAAGATATTGCAATACTGTATTTACCTAGAAACATTCATAATAACATCCTGCAAAAATGTTACTACTAATAGGTAACCACATTAATAAACTTATGACTTATTCTTGCTCTACTTGCAATTTTCATACAGTGTTGCAAGTATTAAAAATTTTAAATGATCTTTATGTCAAAAATATGCGTTTAAGATGAACATTTTTTGCTCAATTTTTCAAGGAGAATCGAGTGGTGCTAATATTCTCCACCTGAAATAATACACCCTGTATATTATTTTTCGTTTATGTATGCACTTCACAAAACCATTACAGAAAATAATGTAGGTCATTACTGCCTTCGTACAAGAGCCATAAGTGGAGCTTACTGTCCTAGGGAAGCTTTCAAACATGGTGTCACTTAATCATAGATTCTGGGGATCAAATGAAGATTTATCAAAAAAAAGTTTGATAAAAAGGTTTTAATTCTTGAGTTGCAAGTTGGCTAAGTTGAGCCAATTTTTTTTATTTTTCAACAGCATTGCAATGACTCGATGAAGCTTAATGAAATTTGGTTATAGTTTTCCTAAAATATCATCAATGTGATTAATAACTACAGCCAACCAAAAATCACAATCACAATTCAGGCGGAGCTTTTGCACTTTTCAATGATTCCAAAACTAGAGTTGTCAGACGTCCCGTGTATACGGGATTGTCCTGTATTTGACATCGGTTTTTAGCGTCCCGTACCTATTATAACTTGTCGGGACGCCGCGCTGCGCCGGCTGAAATGTTCCGTATTTCAAGTTTGGGGTCCATGGGTCCAACTTATGTCTGTTTATTCGAAGACAAAATACAGCTAACGCCATAAGAGTAACAGACAGAAAACAAAAAAGAAGTTTCAAAATAAATTACTTTAAAGTAAGATTTTATAATGAGGGTTGTCATGTTTAGAGATTCGCCAGTTAATCTTGCAGAGTAAAATACAATAATATGCATGAAAATTTGTATAACTTCACCTAACGCCTTAATCCAAACCTGTTTTGACGTCATGGCGACCTATTCTCTTACCCATACACATAAGTAATGTTTAAGCGGTTCCAAAGAATGTGTTTGCACTTTAGATAGGTTCATAAACTTCTTAATAAGAAGTTGATAGAGAGGTCCTGTTATTAGAGTATACATCAGTAGAGATTTCACTGTATTAACCTTGGCTGTTAACATGAACACACCTAATAGGGTAGCACTACAAAAATCAAAATACAAACTTAAATTTTATAGCTTTAAATACACATATTGTCAGCTTAATCTGCAAAAAAAACACAATTTAAAGGAGAGACAAAAACATTTTGCAAACATACTTGTCCCTTGCACAACAAATTTTAGTTGCATTTAATGATGTTCCAAACTTTTAAGGCTTTAATTATTAATGGAAAAAAGAAGGATTAAAATATTTTTCAATAAATTCTGTATAAATCTCAATTTTGACAAAAACGAACTTATGACATTTGCAGATTTAGCTGACGATATCAAAGAAATAAATGTATTAGAAAATAAAATTAAAATATGAAATAAAAGAAAAAATATAAAGAGATCCTGTTAGTTTTGAATTTAATATTTCTTAAATCTATATTTTTTATAAACAAAAATTATAAAGTTACAAGCAGAACGAATCATTTCAATATGAAATTTGCAAATATATCATCATATACAATAGAACCTCGATTATCCAAGTTGCTATCATCTGAACTCCACATTATCCAAGTCAAAATAAACTGATGGTATTATTCTGGGTTATCCAAGATATTTTCAAATCAGAGTTTACCAGTAGTACATTCTGCATATTAAAACATGTTGATTACATGTTTATTAATCCATTTTATTGTCAGGTATCTTTTTACAAGTACGTAAGGTAAACATATAATTTTCTGTATTCAATTATTATCTGAAGTAGGGCTATCCCACATCACCTCAAATAACTGATGTTCTACTGTAACTGTGTATGAAAAATACAATGGTTGTCTACTGAAGTTCAATAAGATAAATATTTTATTAAATCAAATAACTGATTAAAAATGGAAAAAAACTAAATTAATTCTGAGATGTAAATGGATGATTTGCTGAAATAAAGCAATGAATATAGCATAGTTACATTTGTTTGTTAGAATTCAAATAAATAAACCTTTATTATACAGGGGTACCATGACACAAGTAAGCATGACATGACTGTCCTGAACACATAAACGTATTCAATAATGCAGAGACAAAACTACAACATTTGCCCTTATTAGTATGCGAGCAATAAACTGCTAGTATTGGAAACTTAGAAATAATATTGTAATATAGTATTATTGTTTAATTAATGATTAACAATAGACATGAACAATACAGAGCGATCAAAAAGAAACCTTATCGTGGTCACCTTTAAAATAAAAAATATAGGGCATAAATTAAAATTGATGGTGTTAAGAACAAAAAATTTATTTATTGGAAGCATATATTTTTGTACTGGTCAAGTTTGACAGCTAATATTTTTATTTATTAAACTATGTTTGCAGCTATAATATGTCAAGTGCTGATGTATGAGTTTCTTTTTGATTACACTACAGGTTTTTAAATTGAACATGTTCCTCTTATAACTGTGTTTTTTTTATATTCACGTTTCATAAGTACATTATCACATATGCCCAAGGTCTTACCAAGCTTACTTGCATCATGCAGGAGTACGTTCAGAAATATGCGATGAAAGTCAGGTATCACCCACGAATGGTAATGTAATAATATCACCCAAAGTAATACTTTATTTCTTTTAATATAGTTTTTAAGTGTGTTAAAGTGCTGTTCATTTGCAAACTTCAGGAGGAACTTATCACACTGTACGACCATGTGACCCATTGGTCTTTCATTTTCATGACAGTTTCATAATGAATATTAATGCAATGATTTTCATTGTTCTAGCAACAACAGATTTAGCATAAATATCATAACAGATACTTTAACAATTTGTTGCTACAAGGGTTTTTTACACTGTTACTTGTTTTAGCATAGGGCCATGTGTATCTTAAGTCATTCTTCCTGCATAGTGAAGAGCAGCAATCTTGGTACACCAATGGAAATTGACCATTGGCATTTCTGAATGTTTCTGGGCGACTTCCTCAAGTATCAACCTTAGCTTTTGAATGGTTTATGGTATAAATACATGGGCGTCTGCTCGATGATTTCCAGAGGGGGGCTAACTAACAAATTTATAATATAAGCTATATTATAAATACATGGTAGAAATAGAAAACAAGATACGATTAAAAAATCCAGGGGGGGCAAGCGCCCCTCCTTGCCCATAGGAGCAGACGCCCATGTATAAATAGTGTACTTACTGGTATACTTGATAATCCTTTATGAACGTACTCCAGAGTGATTTATACAAAGAAACAAAAAACAAAATTTCATAATAACTGTCATAGTTTAAGAAAAAAACATGAAATGACTTTTTTTCTGACCAGCTATAGTTTAGAAGTTATTTAAGTTCAAAGTTTTCAGGAGACATAAATAAAATTATGTATACATTTTTTGCATTTAATCAATGATCAGGCATAGCCCTTAACATTTATGTTACTAGTAAAAATTGTAGATTATACTAAAATATAACAAACTAGAAAATTAGTGTTTTATGCATGCAAAAATAAAATAATAAAGAAATTAAATTATGTTCGTTTTTGAAAGTTTTTCATTGCGTAATAAGAATAATTATTTAATTAACATTTTTATAATCTATTTAATTAATAACAATCACAATTATTAACAATTTTCTTAATTGTATCTTAAAAAATTGTTGTACTCTTATTATTAGGTATGTACTTCTTTTCTGAACTTATCAGTTAAAAACTTAAATAATACCTACTAAAAATCATAATACTATAAAGCCATTGTATATACTGCACCAATAGCATCTTTCTGCTTAATATATTCGATGGGAGGTGGATGATTGTGTTCGTTACATTTTACTTGCAATATACCTTTGTGTGATAAAAGACGTGATTTACATCCAGTCTGACGATTTTTAACGCATTCCCAATAACGATGTAACTTTGTTCCCGTAACATTTGATAGTGCCGATTTACCACTTGGTCTATATAAATTCATATTGTGCATTAGATGTGGAACACCTTTCCTACTTCGTATAAATTGATATGTACCTAAAAATAATTTATAGTAATAAAACTTAAAATATTAATTTACTGACCTAGCAGCTGCAAAAAATGTAAATTGTATCAAAACTAAAAATGCATTTTTATCAATTCTTTATTAGTTCAGGAGTATTAAGAGGAAATGAGAAAATAATTAGAAGAAAAATCTTTTTGAGTAAACATGTTTTATTCTATGTACTATTATTTATAATCTGATGTGTGCATTAGCTACCATCTTGAAAAAATGGTGGAAAACGTTTATCATTCTGAAGTTTCTTGCTTATATCTTGAAGACTGTTGATGCCACACAAAACTTTCAAGAAGCAAATTGAAAGGGAATAAAATTTGTTACAAAATGAGTATGTTTTGTTTTTTAAAAAATGTAACTGAAAAACTTGAATTTCAAAAAATAGAGAATCATCCTTATGGTCCAGTAACTACACAATTTGTCCCGCAACTAATTAATATGTTTAAATCACATTTGGAAGAGTATTTCCTCAAAAGTGCACAATTGTTTCCTGCTTGCTTCTCCCACTAGGCTCATCCAAACATTGAAACTGCAGGTTGTCATACTTCTCTTCTAAATTTCAGCCAATTAAGGTTTCCTGACAAATATCTTTTTATTTTATTCCTAAAAGGGTGCCAAACAGTTATACAGGATGTTTTCGTTTGAATCTTGATAACTTCAGGAGCAATGTTCCCTCTAATTTTTACCAACTACAGTGCGCATTTTTTTGTCTCAGCAATTTTTGTAAAATTGAAGTAATTTGTGTGCCATTTCAAGCTCAATTCATACGATCTCAGCTGATAGTTCCAAGAAGTCGACAACATGCATAGACGGACGTCGTCGACTGAATGGGGCTAACATGTATGCCATACGCAGGTTGATTGTTAGCGCGTCAGCAAAGAAAAGTAAATCACACCTTAGAGGGAACATTGTTCGAGAGGTAATAGAATATTGAAAAATAAGTGCACTTTATCATACAGTTTGTCTTAGGCTACTAGGAACATAGCCACTATTGTTATATGCATATCCAAGGTTATGAAACAATAGTTACAAAGCTCGTACCGTAAAAAAAACCATAAAAACCAATTAAGAATTAAAGAAAATTATATTAAAAGCATTTTGGTAATCTGAGATTATTTAATAACTATAAAAATACAAAAAATAGGTATTTGCAATAAAGAGACTTTCCAGTAATTCTAAATTATTTAACTCTCCCAAAAAATACGAAGATTCTACAATCTAATTTTACATTTACAATAAACTTTCAAACAAGACGCCTTCCTGAGCCAAACAATAGCCCAAACAATCCTAAAATCCTTGTCCAACATTTCTTAATATTAAAGGAGTGACAGAGTTAATAGCTTGGATGATTATTTCTCATACGCACCCTTGTTTCTTTATGGCGATAAATAACATTTTTAATATGCCCCATAAAAGAAGTCAGATAAATCAGGCGACCTTGGCGGGCAGCTGATCCTTTTTCTAGGAGTTGTTAAGCAGTTAGGAAAAGTATTACTTAAAAATTCCTGTACTTCCGCAGTTTCATGAGCAGAACCATCTCCATAACCGTTTCGCAGACATTCATTCTTCTCATTTGATCTTCAGGAAATAGTATTGTTGAGTTTTCTCAATTTATAATTGTTTTCTTTCAAAATTTTGCAGACAGTATCTTTGCTAATGTCTAAAACCTCATTAATTTGCCTAATTGCAGCACATACAGCTATCTGCTGATTTTCTGCCTCCTCCATTTTGTCACGAACAGTTCTATTTTTATGAAGTTTTGGTGAAACACACCCAAACTTTGCAAAATTTAAAATTATTTTGCTAATGGTTGTAACTGACGGTGGAGGTCGGATTTCAAACATATTATCTAGTAAATTAGTTACGTCACGATAAGAATTTCCCAACTAATACCATTTTACAACTTGTACTTTTTCTGGAATCTAATAAACAGCAATCTTTGTGAGAAACTCAATTAAAAAAATTAATAACAATGATAATACAAGTAACAAAATCAAATTGTCAAAATTCTCAGATTGACATATCATGACATTCTTTTTTAATTTAGTCAAGGGTACCTACTAGTTTTGTAATTGTTATTAAAACAATCATATTAAACAGCAAGTTTCCGTTATCTAGACTATGTAAGTACGTAAAAGCCCGAGACAAGCTGTATTTTGTTTATTTTTAGTGATTTCATTGTTAACAATCGTCTCATAGCCTTGGATACACATACAACAATAGCGGCTATGTTCCTAGTAGCCTAAGACAAACTGTATAAACTTATATCAAGATACAAGGTGTCAAAGCTTAATGAAAAATATCCACGTTTTTCGATTTAAGTGTATATGACAAAGAAGTGCACTTAGTTTTCAATGTTCTATCACCTACCCAAGGTATCAAAATTTAAACTGAAACACCCTTTATAGGTAGTTACAGTGTACAATGAAATTTGGCAAAAAAATTCTTTCCTTGAAGCGTCAAGGCTAGGAAGTGTTGATCAATAGTCAATTTTTTATTCCTCCTAATATGATCTAAATATAAGCCAAGATCCAGCTTTTTCCTAATTAGTTGAGGGTTAAATCCTATATTTGTTGGGCTATAACACTGATTCCCCATTTTCTAAAATTAAAATAAAACACATATACTCATTTTGTTGCAAATCTCGTACTCTTTCAATCTACTTATGTGGAAAATTAAAAATTAAACTATTAAGCGAAGAACTGGAAAGGTCCACGTTTTCAAGTGACGACCAACGCACAAGTCGGACATGTTCACGGATAATAGAAAAGGACAGAGCTTAACGTAAGTAAAGTCCCAACAAATGCAAATAGAGAGAACGATTTGCCTGTACATGGACCTTGGCTGGGAATCGAACCCACAACCATTGAGTTGATAATTAGATGCATAACTATCAGAACTACCGAGCTCCTAAGTTGTTTGTAATTAAATTTTGATCGGCACTAAATCATACTTTAGATTTCTGGCGCCAACGCTTATGGAATGTATAATTACGTTGGAGGAAGAACAGTGAAAAGTGGATAGACACTAAGGACTAAGCTGGCGTATACGTTACTGAATGGCTGGAGGTCAAATGTATCAACTGTGTTTTCTCTATTATCTGTGGGACATGTCAGGACTTTTAGTATATTCAACAGTGCATAGAATAACACATGTTTATGCAAAAAAAAAAGATTTTTTCTCATTTCCACATTTACTTAAAAAACATGTCTAATACTACCGAACTATACATATATTAACGAGATTATGTAAACATTATGTCAATAATAATGAAGTAAACATAACACAGGGTATTAGGTAAGAATGTAGCCAATACTTAACAGATAACTAAAGTAACCTAGGGATATTAAATCTGCAAGAATTTTTTTAAGAATACCTTATCAATTACAAAAGTTTAAAGATGACCAATTATTGCCTTACTCCTTCCAAAGTCTTAAAAAATGTAGAACAGATAATAGGGCAAGAAAATAATCATGATTGTCATTCTTATTCCCTATTGGTCAACTTTAAGTGTTCATATGTCTGAAAGAAAAGCAGATAGCAAAAGATTCTTCAAGAATATGATTTTTTTACCCAATAGTATTATTTGTTAAGTTATAGCTACACAGTTACCTAATATCCTGTATAGTACAGCTGAATAGTTGCACAGCAACAAATAGAGCTTTTATCAGTTAATAAATATAGTTCAAGTAGTTTTATGTCATTGCTGTCAATTACAAAAATAATGTAGTTTTTAAAATTATAATTTTATCTTGCTTAAATTACGTGAAATGGAAAAATGCAAACACAATGACTGCGCAGCAATCAGGATGGATGTTGACATAATCGTCTTTTCCATGCAAGACATACCTCAATTTTCATAATGTTCTTTGGCAGCAACCAGTCTCATTATTTCTTAACAACTTCTAAATATTACAGAAAAGCAAATTTAGGTTGATGTCTTAACGGAGTGAGGATCATTTAATACATTATTCTGCTTAATGAACAGTACCTATGACCAAATTGCCAGGGTCACTCTAATAGTTCCCAAAAAGCTTGATATTACAAAATACATGATGCTGACATTTCTAGAATTGAAGATGCCTTTAAACTCTTATAGAGTGTTTGTTTAAGCAATCTCCTACAATTCGACATCAGTCAAATTGGAATCAGTTGAATAATCCCAACTTTACTTCTGTCATCTTAAATTGATGTCTTAAGCGCTTCTTCTACGGTAAAACCGTGATATAGAAATCTAAGACAACAAAACTTTTAATAAGTTGTTAGGCAGTACGAATAGTCCCATCACTAAATTCTCATCCCTTCCTTTAATTTGTATTTATTTTTAACTAATTCAAATTAAAATAATTACATAAACACGTCTGACAGAAACAAATTCTGCATGCATTGCACTCAACGCAAATGCAAAACTCAGAAATTATAAGTTAATTACTACTTCTGGTATTAGTTACACTAACTTTAGTTAACTGAAATGTTTTAGTTAAAAAGTGACGAAAAACACTCGCTATTGTTAACTAGTAGTTATTTTAGATTAAAAGTTAACTAACTAAAGTTGGAAAAACCCACCCTAAATGTCTATCAATTATAGTATTGCAAAGTAGAAGTTACTGCTACTTATCTCTTTTTCATTACAGGTAACTTCAACAGCATGCTCTCCAGCTAATGTAATATCCAATCCACCAACTGGACATGAAGTGATTTGCATAATTATTTTATTGGTTATTATTTAATAAGATAAAAAATAATTAACACAAAACTTTTATGTCTTTACACAGCTATGTAGTGAAGAAGTTGTAAAATTCACAACATGGTCATTCAATAAAACCCTTGTCAATATTATATGTTCACCAAGCATTATTGTTATATATGTGTTCTATGTAATGAATTGAGAAAAAAATATATTTCTTCAAAGTAGTATACACTTTTATTGCACAAGTTCTAAACTATGCACATTAAACTTTAGGTAAATAAATAAATAACTTATCAATAGAATAAACTTTTGCATTATAAATTTTTAAAATTCTAAAAAGTAACATTAAACCTTGACCAGATTGACGTCAGTTGGTAACAATTATAATATTTAATATAATTTCATATCTAAATAAATAATAAACTCTTACTACATAAATAAAAAACTTAACGAATGTATTTATGCTTTTGCCATAAGAAGTTACCACATACTTTATTTAAAATAAACTAACAAAGTATTAGTATATGCCACTCTTTTATATAAATTGTTGTTAATTAGCAAAAAAAAAACATTCTCACGGATAATACAATGTAAAATTTAAAAAAATAAACTAAAATGACTTTGTGGTCTTATTATGTTAAATCCAAATCTTGAATTTAAGGGGAAAAGAAAATTTGAAACTTACAAAATGATAAATAAAACCTCTGTCCTCTTATAAACTAAAATTTCAACAAATAAATAAAATAAAATTCTATATTAAGAAACTTAAAAATTAATAAATTTGGTGTAACTTTAAATTACCACTATTTGAGCATTACTTTCTATTAAGTCTTCACGGTGTTGATGTGGGTGTGCAACTGTAGGCTTGGAGTCGTTGGATGATATCGTTGAGCTGTGCGTGATTGTGGCCACTGTAAGAGAGGAGCATGGGACCGCTTGCGGTGATCAAGCATCCCTCACAATTCAGCGTGTGACGTTTCACGCAGTACCATGTGCTTCTATTATCCCGCTGGTGACTCAAGGTGTAAATGTGGCCATTGTTGATCAGAACAGGATGACCCTTACGGCTCTTGAGGAAGAGCAGACCACCTGCGGCAATAATTACCCATACTCACTCTCTAACAGTAACTTTTATACACGCAAAATAAACAAAGCAATGTTTGTACAAGACAAATATGTTAATAATGTTTACATTCATTCAAAAGCATTTGGTTATATGCATTAGTAGAGAGAACACGATTAAAATGTTGTATTAGTTATTACATACCATATGTCATAGAAATTGGAAACTGTAGGAAAATCATGGCTGTAAGTAGTTTATAAGTGGCATAATATTAAAACTAAAACAGTAATAAAACATTTTGCCTTACTTTAAGATTATGCCAGTTAATTATTCACACTTATGGTTTTCCAATAAGATTTCTAAATGACACCTGGAATATGAAAAACTAAAGAAACAAGAGAACCTCAAAATATATATAGTTGATTGTAAAAAATCAATCTAGGGATTCTTAAAAACTCAATTTGATATTTTATTTATCGATATACAGGGTGTAAACAATATATTAATCAAATATTTGGCAAGTAGATTCCCCATCAAAATTAAGCTAACTTTGTTATACAACCTTTTTCCATAAAGATCACCATTCTTGAGATACAGGTTGTCAAAGTTTCTTATAAAATTCCTTGTTTTTCCATTATCTCGAGCACAATATAATATCAAAATGAGAGTTGCTACATGTTTATTACTTTCAGATTCTACTATTCTATGTAGTTTTATGTTTGATATTCCTCTCAGGAGCAGAGTTGGGGAGCGAATAAAGAAAAATTGTTACGCCACTGAAAAATTAAAAGATTCTGTTGTTTTTAAAATCAACAATCGATTTAACAAAAAAAGTTGCTGTTGCACTTTTTCCGCAGACCGCATCATTTTTTAGTAAATTTGAATTTTTTAAAACCTTGCAAATTCAATGGCCTATGGTAAGTTCATATGTTGTTTCTCAAATATCTTAAAAACATGATGTAATATTCGTACTTTTTCTTATAACTTTTTTCATTAAAGTAGACCATTTTTGACATATAGGGTGTCAAAAATTTAATTTAAAATTCTTTTGTTTTTCCAATACCTTATTGGGAAAGAAATACGCAGCCAGAGTGGCAGGCAGTCAAGGCTTTTGCCCCATAGGCTATGCTGATGATATCATTATTATAGTGTAGGATAAGTTCACAGCTACAATCAGGGAAAGGATGTGAATGGCCCTGAATTTAACATCAAACTAACTGACAAGCAAGAGTCTCTTGATAAATCCCCAGAAAACAGCAGGCGGAGGTTACGTACCTTGGAGCAATCCTTGACTTCAAACTTATCTGAAACCAACACTTTGCCAGACTAGCAACACGTTTTCTTGTTAAAGATTAAAGCTAACTAATCGAAGGACTCTATTTGACTAAGAACCTGTGTCGTCTGATTGAAGGCAAAAGATTGCTTGAGTGGATCTAGAACTAACTGGGGAAGTACAATAAGTCACTATGGCTGCACTGCATCTGGGTGCATTGAACAACTTCCAGGTTCAATAATGATCATAACTTGATTTCAGTTAATCTTAAATTATTTCTTATTGCAAGTGGGACACAAGATATAAAGGTTTTCATTTTTACTTAATTACTTATTGCAGAGAAAAGAAATTTTACAAGTGTCTTTCGGTATAGCTGATTATTTACTATCATCTTAGGTCCTGTTAGCAAATTTAATTGTTCTCCGTTCATCTTAATCTATTGATTTATTAGTTTAGCTTAAGATTGTCCTTATTATTAGATTTCTGATTTTTCATTTGCACCTCTTTGTGTAAATTCTGAAGAGATGCTAGTTGATAATTAATTTCCTTCATTCTTTTTAGTTTGCTTTGAAGTTATCTCCAATAGAGATGAACTTTATTTATTTTGGCAATTATTTGATTATGTCAGAATACGGATAGTGATCGAATTAGTAAATTTTATCGTATTGGTTTATTTCTTAGACCTTGCTGGATTCTTAATCTATTACTTTCATTAGTAATTATAATTACTGAGTTTTGAGGTGTTTTGGAAAGTTTAGAATTTCTTTTTTTCTTTCTTTTAATTTTTGCTTTCCTGGTTATAGATGATTAGTTTTTACTTAACGAAATCTTTGTTAATTCATTTCTCCAATAGGAAACTTTATATGTTCAAGTCTAAACAGTTCATTGGGGCAATTTGGTTCAAGTCTTCCCCAGTTTTTAATGTGGACCTTGGCTATTGGTTGACCTAGTTACTGCTGCCTTGTAAGTTCTCGCTTCGCCTGAGAGAGTCATTCTTGCATCAAGTGCAGGCAGAGACACAGAAATTATTTTTAATTTTGTTTGAAGCCTCAAAAGTCTGGGCATAAGTCGTTACTTCTTGTTGGTTATCCTAATGCGAGTGAATTTCATATTTAGCTTCAAAGCAACCATGCATCTCTACTTTTCAAAGTAACCACATATCTTTATTTTTCAAAGCATCCACACATCTTTACTTTTCAAAGAAACCACATATAGCTAATTTTCAAACTATCCAGGCTCATTGAATCTTCAGTTATCTGCACACCTTAACCATCGATTTCTATGTGTACTTTTGAATGTCGAGGATTGCATCAAGGCCAGGGCATAACTACCCCAATGACTCTTTTACAGCCAGGGCGTCTATAACCATAGAGACCTTCAATAAATGGCTGTGGATGTTTAAAAGTGTTTACCTCATCCGATATATATAGATGTAATTTAGGTTTTACATTGGTCAAAAATCAAATTTCTAGTTATGTCAATTTAGAATTATTTAATTTATCAAAAAAAGATCACTTCACAGATGATCATCTCATAAGAGTTATTTAAATTTAAATTGTTTTTTTTAAGACTTAGGAAAACGTTTGTCTTAAGATGTTTTGTGTTCGCGATAATTTATGTTACAGCATGGTTATCTTCTGAATACAGGCCTGTGAGCCATCAGAGGACTCACAGTAAGTTGTTTTTTTTGTACTTCTTAATACTGTGCTTCTTAAGTTTTTCTTGTGTTTTGAAGTCTTGACTTGATAAATTGTTCAGCTTATTATTTTTTTATGAGTTTTTATGGTATTTTGGCTGAGTCTAAATTTTGGTAATTTTTACAAATTTTTCTTATGACTAAATAATTTGTTTTTCAAGATTTTTAGTATTTCAGATTTTCCTTATGAGATTAGATGAATTGTGAGAGTTGAAAAAGTTTTTCTGTTTATTTTATTTGACACATTTGAGATAAAGTTTTTAATATTTATTGAATGCTTATTTTTGATTGATCGATTGATCTAAATGTTTGTCAAATTTTTCTTGCATTTATTTAAATTCAATTTTTAAATTTTTATTTGGATTTATTGAGAGATTATTGAAGTCTTGTATACTATACAGCAGTGATTCTCAACCACTGTGCCGCGAGATTTTTGAAATGTGCCGCCACTACGAATACCCATACATAAGCGACATCAGACAAATAGTTCGATTGGTTCTACCTTCGTAGCGGGGACTGACTGAACCAATGCGCATGACTATTACAGTTCTGGACTGGTTCTAGATTTAACCCAAACAAAGCTATATACTAGTTTAGTAAAATTCTTTTAAATCTATCTTATCGTTAGTGTGCCACCAAATTTTTAAATTATTAAAAGTGTACCGTGACGAAAAAAAGGTTGAGAATCACTGCTATACAGAGTATAAAGAAAATGGCGGAAAAAACTTCAGTACGTTATTCTACGGTAAAAAATAAACAGAAAAACTCTATACCATTTTGCTGTTAACACTATCTTGAAGAAGTTATTGGAAGTCTTAAATTGCTTAGTTAATCCCTCATTCTTAATAAATACAATAAAATATTAATGTTTAAACCGAGTTTAAACGTAAAAAAACACTAATTACGTACCGTTTAGTTTTTTTTGTACTAGTGTATTAGAAATCCACTTTTTGAAATGGTAAATTCCTTGCAAGAAATGCCTTTTGAAAATATTGCAATGTTACACGTTACTAACCATGGTAATTAAGATACGAGATTGCAAGCACAACTTGCATACTCACTCCTTTGAACATATCGCGTTGCCAAGTTTAAAAAGTTTTAATTGCTGATATTTTAAGAAATATGCAGTTAAGGCCAAATTGGTGTAGGAAATTTCTTCTAATTTTTGAGCACAGAATAACGTACTGTAGTTTTTTTCCCTGTATAATACTTATTTGATCATTTGTGCTTATTTATTTCGCACTGGCACCCATTTTGATTGGTAATATATGTATTAACTATTATTGTGTTTTATTGCAACTATAACTTCCTTACCACATGCTCAAAGTCACCCTTTGAATCTAGCCAGCCTAAGACCAAAAAGGGGTCTTAGTTAAAGTTAAGTATTCTTGTAATACAAGGTTACGTTACAGCTTGTAAAGACATTAAAATATCACTTAGCAACATGCACATAACTATGTTAAATAACATTTTAGTTTCAGAAGTAGAAAAAAATAAACAAATAATGTGTAACACACAATGTTATTAAAAAAGAAAACTCATACAATAAATGAGAAGTTTGATAGGATGGTGGAATTGCAAAACTTGGGTTTTGAGAAAATCAAGTTGAAACATTTGATCTATTGGCAATTAAAAACGCATGATTTAAAATGAAGAAAACTGTTGTCAGCATTAATTTCAGTTCTTTCAGTCTAAAAATTTTCTACAATCCCACCTGTCTAAGATAAGTATTTATTAAAAAAGACTATTACTTTTTGTGTGTTTCTCCGGCCTTTTTCCATAAGTGGTTAAAATTTTTGTATAAGAAAGGAAATATACAAATCTGAGTAATAATAGTGATATAATAATAGACACATATTTATTTCATATACAGGGTGGTCCAAGATTCCGCTCTAGTAAGATGATAGCTTTATATTAGGAGATAGAAACAAATTGAAAGCAGAGAGCGACATAGTGACTCTGGAAGCATAACCTAAAAATATTTTGAATTATACAGGGCGTTCGACTTGTTTGTGGCAGTATCTTACTTAATTTTTTTAAATAGAGCATCCTGTACATTACTTCATTTTTGGATTTCCTATTACATTTAGATTCATTTTTATTAACCATATGTTTGGTCTAAATTGCGCCGTTTTCGAGATATTTAATATTTTTTGAAAAAAAACTAGTTTTACATTGTTTTAAAAAATTTGAAATATCTCTGGAACTAAACAGGATAGGAAGATACGGTTTCATCATCGTGTTCAATACGGGCTGCCACCTCAATTGTGTTACAAATAACTTTCTTAAAGATTACTATGATCCCATTATGGATCATTGAAAATGAAGATCTTTAATCATGCATAACTTGATATTTTTAAATAGAACGATATGAAAATTTTTGTATAATCAGACGCAAAATTTAATTTTCTTTCATTTTTATTTAAACAAGGAGGGCTGTGCTTAAAAAATATACTGATTTTTCAACACGATGGCGCACCAGCGCATTCGTCATGTTACAAACCATCTTAATAATACGTATCGACGTCATGACCCTATAAGATGACCTGCAAGATGTAATGTAATAGTAGGTACTGTTCTGTTACAAATTGCTAGTTCCTTTTTTTTGTTTTATTCAAAAAAAAAAAAAATATAAGTGTACATGTACGTATGCATAATTGGAATGTTAGTTGCAACTACTGTTTATAAGCACAGCCCTCTTTACTAAATGTGGTTATTTAAATTAACAAAATTAGCGTTTTTATAAAATAACGCTTAAACCACCGCAGCTAGACCCAATGACATTAAATAAAAACGAAAAGAAATTAGATTTTGCATCTGATTATACAAGAATTTTTATATTGTTCTATTTAAAAATATCAAGTTATCCATAATGGGACCATAGCAATCTTTAACAAAGTTATTTGTAACACAATTGATGCAGCAGCCCATATTGAACACGATGATGAAACCGTATTTTCCTATTCTGTTTAGTTCCAGAGATATTTCAAATTTTTTAAAACAATGTAAAACTAAAATTTTTTTCAAAAAATATTAAATATCTCGAAAACGGCGCAATTTAGATCAAACATTCAATTTGTTTCTATCTTCTAACAAAAAGCTATCATCTTACTAGAGCGGAATCTTGGACCACCCTGTATATGGAGCATTTCTAAATTGTGTGAAACAAATATAAAGGTCTTATTCTACGGCGGAAATGAGAAGAAACCTCAAATAAAATATGTTCCAAAAATGTTCTAAAAATCAAAGGTGTCTCCACCCTTAAAGTCATCCTTAAGACGAAATCAGTTTCTGCAAACTGAACGTAAATAAAGGTCTTGATAAGTAATGCACACTTTTGTTACTGTGGCACAAACTATAGCGACTTATTAAAAGAAATCATCTTTTAGCAAAACTTTAGGGAAGCATAACTCCACAGAGGAAAATATCTTATCTGGGTGTTCTTATTTTTACTGTAGAATAATACCTTTATATTGGCTTCATTCAAACCAGAGTGAGTAATTATTACCACTGAAACATAACAATATTATTTTGTTTTACTAATATTTTAACAAAACTTCTCAAAGTCTATAAAAATGACATAAAAATAATACTATTAATGATAAATTTACTACATAAATAATAGCTTTGTGTAGTATTAAGCCAAAGAAGAACCAAAAATGAAAACTTTGTTCCTTGTTGAAAATCAAACAAATGCTTGTCACAACATACAGAATTGGAAATTCTTCATAAAATTTAGTGGACATACGAAATTAAGCATGTTGATTCTAAATATCCATTTGATGGGAAAAGGTGGATTGAACATTTCCTCCTTCTTTTCATCAAACTCAAATATTATAGTACTATTTATTTTTGTACAGTCATAAATAAACCTAGGTGAATGTTATTAAAGTGGCTAATGTAACAAAAACTACCAACAGTTCGTGACTAAAAAGCTACTGCCAACTTCAGCCTGTCATTAAAGGGTTCTTTAGTCAATGCTTGCAAAGACATTAAAATATCACAACATGTACATAATTACATTAAATGGCATTTTAGTTATAGGAGCAAAAAAATGAACAAGTAATACTATGTGTAACACACAATTTTATTAAGAAAGAAAACTCATACAATAAATATTATCGTACTATTTTTTTTGTACAGTCATAAATAAACTTAGTCAAGTGTTATTAAAAATTCAAAACCGTAACAAAGAACAACCTTTTTCCTGGCTAATGAATACTAAAACCTGTAGTCTTTACAATTCATTCTTTCATATGTTCAAGTTATTAGAGATTTTACATAATAAAGGAAATTGTTAATCCAAACAGAAATGGAAATGATAAATATAAATAGTATATCTACAAGAAATGTTTTTATGAGAAATAAAGAGTTAACCACCTGCCATCTTACCTCTTGGTAACAAATTACCTGGTGCATCTGAGTTATAATAATAATAATAAAATTATTAATTCAACTACCCCACAAGCTAACTCAATGGTAGTAAGAATGGCCACACACCACTATCGTAGTAAAAAATTCTGACTCTATCACTTTGAAAGCTCGTACTTTACCATCCAACAAATCTTGATCAAACAAATGGAATTTAGACAGTTAATTTCTGCATATGCATAATGTACAGTATGTCCTCAGATTGAGTTTACAAGAAGAAAAACTTTTTTATTATTGCTTTTGTTTGAACTTGAACTTGAAAAATAACGCATTTCATAAATTGTTAAAAAATCATGTTAGTTTTTTTGTTGCTGCAGTTCAAATAGGGCAATCCGATTTTCGAGTAAATTTGGAACTTAGTCGTTTTCTTCATCATTGTTGGTAACATCAAATTTATATTACCATTATTATATATAAAGTTAGCTCACCAACCATCATTTAAGAGTAGACCTTATACTGTAGTTTATTTCGGTTATCCTATTATTTTGTTAGTTAATAATAAAGTTACAATAAAAATAATGTCCCATTCCAATTCATTATTTGAAGAGATATTTAAGACATCTTTACTACTCACTATAAAGGAAAACAAATTAACAGATAAAAATGAAATTTATACATTCTAACCCTAAACAGTTTATTGATAAACTGTAAAACTTTCACAAAAATTGGCCCTATTGTTTTTGAGATATGAGCCTTAAAAGTGAGAGGACAAAACTTTTTATTAAGATAGGAATCATGACTGGAGCTTTGCATTTGAGTGCAGTCAGCAACACAATGTGTACACAGCAAAGCAGCTGATACGAACTCTGATAATTGCCATCAAACAAAATAAATATAAATAATAATAATTTTCTAATCTTATATGTTTAAGGTTTGAATTTATTAAAATAAGTCTATCTTTCTTTTTTCATAGAAGGAGCAATTTCCAACTAGATTAGTTTTAATTAGAATTTTGTAAACTTAAAATTGACATCATAAACAATTTACCTACGTAATATAATGAACAAATGTTATTCTAATATACAGATGGTCGAGAAAGTACGTATTATTTAGTTTTGTTGATTAGTAATATTTACAAAAAAACTCAAGATTTTTCTAACTTGACATTTGAGCACTTATTTATTTCAATCAATTCTCTTTTAATTCCCAACCATTAAATAATGCTATGATGTTAAAGTATGCACCAGGCACATATAAAAATAGTCAGCAATACCAAGTCTTGTACGATTTTGTTTTCCTATAAAAAAAAAAGATTTTAAAAATTCATTCTACAGTATATCACATGTATCTCGGAACCATTTTTAAAAAATCGAACACAAAATTCAATAAAAGAGAATCCAGAAATTTCATTTTAGAATATAAATGAATATAATGCAAGTGCTGGTATTTAAAAGTGCTTCAAATAAAAGGTATAAACCTTAAGGATACTTACTTAAAGAATTTAAATATAAAAAAATTAAATTATTTTAACCTACATCTAAGGAACAAACTCTTAATACTACCTTAAAACTAATTATTCGTAAAATTCAGTAATTATTATACATATTACTCTTTCCTTTTCATAATTCTACATTTCTAAAAAAAAGAATGATTGTTTAAAAAATATTTTTGATGTATGTGGAAAGTGGGAGTTAATAAACACTTAACGTGTAATTTCCAACATAATAAAAAATTACCTTTTACAATGTTTAATGAAAGAATTGAAAAGAAAACATTTTTAGAATAAAAGGTAATTAATTTTCATACTGCCCTTAATTTATACATTAGGTAATTTTTCATTATTTAAATAAAAGACGTCCTATTAAAAAACTTATTTAGAATTAATTAAATAACAAAGAATTTAAACAAAAATGTTTATTTTATTTACTGTATGTCTCGAATCAAACTTACCAGAATATTACTTATACTTCTTTCTTTTTAAATTAAAACATCTTAAGTGCATGTCGTGAAAAATAAACACTTGTACTAACCATAAAATACAAAGTATTACAAATCAGCAAGAGAATTTGCTCTTTACTGTATGAAGTCCATAAAGCCAAATGATCACACGTGAATTTTATTAGATTTGTATAGTTAAATCTCCAAAATATCATTTGAAGAAATTTAGTCTACTTTAATTCCCTTATGGCTAGTTATAATAAGCTGTCTCATTGATGTTATTTAATTTAACGATGTATCTTCAACAAAAAACACATTATTAAATATAACAACAAATTAGCACAGCTCTAACTGGCCACCAATTTCCCATTTTAAATAAAGATTAAAAATCAATTAAATCGAAAAAAAATGAATTACAATAGCTACGCTAATTTTCTGAAATTTCATTACATATGCGAAAATGTCGATCGCAGTAACACTTCTTGAAGTCGATCAATAGGAACTTCCATATCTTCTTCTGGATTAAAAGGTTCTGGTATTACCACATGACTGTGATTCGAGGGCCACTTTACAATCTGTCCATTAAGAGTCCAACACACTGCCGGACATTTATGCGGCGTTCGACTGTGTTTGCAGTACCAGAATGATTTTCCTTTATATGTGCTCTTCTTGAAGAAAACATGCCCATCGACAATCAAACGAGGATTTCCACGTTTTCCAAGTATGCACTGCAGGGTTCCTGCAGATAAAATAATATTTTAATTAACATTTAAATACCCCCTACAAAAATATACTTTGTTTTTCTACATATTATATGGCATTAAAAATGATAACAAAACATATTTGATTACAACAATATAAACGCACTTACATTTTGTTATTTACAAGAGAAAGAACAATCTACCCAAGGATAATCTACATATTTACCAATAAAAACTTCAATAAAATAACACTTTTAAGGAAATGTGGAGGTGTTTATGCCATATAATAGTTACTGAAAGGTGTAAATAAGGTATTTAAAAGTTAATTTGTATTATTTTATTGAGGTTCCCTGATTTAAAACTTAAGATAAACTAGAACTACTTTTTTCCTTTTGTCTTGAAAAAAGTGAAACCTGCTTCATATGGAGTCCCAATGAACCATAACTTTTTCCATTTTGGGCAAGTTTCCATAGATTTAGCTATTTTTTCAATTCTAGGGGTCATTTTAAGTAATATTTTTTTGTTCTAGGCAGCATTGGAAAGTATATGGTCCAATATGCATATACAGGGTTTTCACAGAGCAGTGGAACATAGCAAGAATGCACGTAATATAAGTTTTTAACAAATATTATCTTCCCAGTACTGTTTTAGGAAAACTCGATATTACATAATATTACTGAGATAACAAAGAACAATCTGGTGAATCGTATTACAGGAAAGGAAGCATATTTCCACTAATAAAGAAGATTGAAAAATCTTATTTTATGCATGTCCATTTCTTACTGTTAAACAATTGCGGTTGCCAATGTCTTGTTATACAAGCAACTTAGGTCTCTTACTATCAGCTAAAAAACTCAAGTTCAAATCCCAGTAAAAGCAAATTTTCTTTCTAATTACTAGAAGGTAAAATTAAATTTTAGAATGATGTGGTTGCGAAATGACCATTTTATTCATTTTCAACAGTAACATTACTTTGTTCCAACAAATAATTCTCCACAATTGCAGCTTTTGTTAGGTTTTTAAAAATGAAGCCATAAAAAGGTAATGGTGTCATTGCTGCAAATAAATAAAATGGTTATTTTCATAACCACATCATCCGAAAAATATGTAATTTTACTTTTTAATTATTAAAAAGAAATTTTGCTGTACTTTGATTTGAACCCGGGTTGTTTAGGTAATAGTAAGCGACCTCTGCTGCTCACATAACAAGACAATGGCAATTGCAGTTGTTCAACACTACAAAATAGACAGGTACAAAATGAGATTTATTAATGGAAATATGCTTCCTTTCCTGTAATGAGGTATATCAAATTGTTATCCCGGTAATATTATGTGATACTTGAGTTTTCCTAAAACAGTACTGGAACATATTTTACATATATTCTTGCTATGTTCCACTGTCTTGTTGAAACTCTGTTATAATTTCTATTAGATCTCAAAATGTAACCATTTAATTTATAAAAAATCTTAAAATTATAATTGATTTCAAATATCATACTGAATGATGTCAATCACTAATTACTATAGACGTTAAATGTTTTATCAATAGGTGGCACTGACGCTAGTTTCACAAATGTGATTGGACGCGATCTTGTGAGACCGGCCGATTCCGTATATGTATTTCGTACGCCCAAGTGGTTAGTAGACGCAGCGTGTAGATGTCGTATTACCCTGCGATAAATTAGAGTTCCTACATAATACTAGTTATAAGAGTTAGGACATGTAGAACCAGAAATCAAAACCACTTGGTTTGAATTTTTTTACTTTAGCATGACGTAGTTACTGTGAAACAAATTATGAAACATCAGATTTAAGGTTATAATTATTAAGAAAATTGCAATAACAGTCAAAAAACATGTTAAAACTAGAAAATCAAAATTTGAATATAAAGAGAAAAGGAAATAACTATTAAATTATCAACTAGGTTTAACAGCTTTTTCATGGGCATTTAATCTGCCTGAGCAAATAGCTTCATTTTTTCATTTAATTGCTAAATGACTGGGTAAATATTATTGAAACATGCAAATAGTGCCTACCTAAATGATCTTTAGGCACTTGTAAGTAAATAAATAATGTTTTGTAAAATATGTATTTCCGGTTAATATACCTCTTGTAGTATAGTTGTAAAAGCATTAATTAATCTATTTTATGTCGCAGTAGATAACTAAATCAAATGCAAAAATGAAAAAATGCAAAATGTCGAGTAATTCTATTTAATTCAAAGTCAAGAATTTGAATTTTAAGGAAACAAAACATTAATGTACTAAAAGATAGGTTAGAATCTCGAATACCATGTGTAATGCACAGTATTAATGTATTATTTCTTGTTTTAGGTTTTAAATAGAAGATAATTAAAGAACATGTTCTAAGAATGTTAATAGCAAACACACTGAATGTATTTTGAACAAAGGAAGGTGACCTGAAACTTAAAAACTACCAAGATTGGTTTTGGTTTCAAAATATATTAAGATTTTTGAACAAGATTTCCATAAACATTCCTTGTGCCTATAAACAACTGCAATACTAAAAATAATTTTATTTCATTTAGTATATCTGTATAATAGTTAACAATAATAACAATATAAAAAGTTGAAATATTTCTGATATCGGTATGAAACTGTTAAATACACATAACCTCAATGATAAGCTGAATGCTGTTTATCCAACAACGGTTCTGTCAGATACTATTTGTCCAGGAAAACTGTTTAAATAGAATGTCATTATTTGTCTGAGCAGTTAAAGTTTTTCCAGGAGGAAACTATTTTCTTACACAATTATTTACTAGTGACATGGTATATGCCAATATTAGATACAAATAAATGTTTTAATTTTGTTTATGTCTCATTCCTACACTTTTATTTGCATGCTGGTATTTTTAAGTTTTCTTATATTCTGGCATCTCATATTTTCAGTTCTTATAATTTATCAGTCTTGGTTAATGGTTGACAAAAATTTTGTTATTCTTCAAAACTATTTATTTCTCTCATTAACTTTAATTTTGACTTTTTTCTTGTTTGAGAAAATATTGCAATTTTTATTCTGTTCAGTAGTATACTGAAAAGTTAAATAATGTAGGAATCATGTAGTATTTCAATATCTTTCCCTTTTTTATTAATCCACTGATCTTGAGTAAAATGTTTATTACTACATAATTTACTACCTAGTACTTTATACTCTTTCATTTTGTCAAATGTTGCTATTACTTACCCAAACTTTTCTTCATTTTTCATTCAGAAAATTAAAAAAACTATATATGTCAAAATGAAAAGAGATTTAAAATTGAAAGTAGAAGAAACAAAAATATTTCATATCTGGTTCCATCCAATCAGAGTCCATTACCCACATAACAAGTGATTCAAAATTGAAACTAAAACAAGTATTCCATGATATCTAGTTCCAACCAATCAAAATGGATCACCAACATGTCCTAACTCTTCTAACAATATTATATAGGAACTCTACGATAAATGAACCAAATTATAAACGTAGAAGTCTCGCGGGGAAATTCTCTGTGCTGTTCAATATGTCACAAGTGTCAAAACAATTATTCTTAAATCTAGACTATGACCCCATTCAACCAATTTAGTAAAAATAACGTTGCTATTAATTTGTTTGCTAAAATCTTTCAATGCACAGGACAGGAAGTGATTGGAAAATTACTTTACCTTAATTATTTCTCTAGTTTTTCTGATAAGTAGGCTATTAATACCTTTATATGAGGGAAGTAAGTAATTTTGAATGTTACTTCCACAGCAACAACCAATTATATTTAATATTTACGAAACAAATTATAATATTATGACAGATAGTATAATAAAAAGTTTAACAGAATTCTCTATTAAATATTAAAGTTGGCAGTAGAAAAAACAATATACATTTCACAGGAAGTAAGTGATTTGCCCTATCTCACTTGGTTGCAGATTTTGCTACGCTAAGCTCAGTCTGTAAATTCCATGCTCAACAGGATAAATTTCAGTTACCTCCCTTATAATGTAATATACTATTCCTTTCAATACATCAAGAATATTGCTCATTAAAGGGAACATTTATGGAAATATATTTATGTAGGGTATCCCAATGATCTATGCTCAGAGGATAGCATTGATCTTTGTAGGAATATCAAAAACTGTTATTAAGAAGAATTGTACAGAACAATGGTGATTCAAATTAAGCTTTCACACGCTTTAAAATCAATTGATTTTGACATGGAGAAGGCACCTTGCCTGTCATTACTTATGTGAATAATTCTATTCCAAACACTAAAAAAGTGAGTGTAAGGTTTAGGCCTTTTCAAAATTCTCTACAAGTTTGGTTCTATGCATTTTTTTTTGTATGATTAACCGTTTTCGGGATTGAGTGCGGAGTGTGGGAAGCGCGCATCTGTTTATAGGTTAACGCTATGTAAATTGCGGAGTCAGATGCATAGTCACTTTACGAAGTTAATTATATAGTGAAATATATTATTGTTTGAGGTAGAATGCAAGGCAGGTTTTTCTGACATGGTATTCTCGATAGGCCTAATCCATGCTGTACCGATGTAATGCAATACACAACCTAGTGAATAGTATCAGAAGCTACTCAGTTCACTTCTGAATACCATCACCAGTAGGCATGCGTCTCAAGATTTCTCATCTTTGTTGTTGTCCTCTTCTTCTGGTTGTCCAAACTCACTCTCCGGATCCTTTTCGTCATCCTCGTTTTCCGTCACATTGGATTCTAAAACCTAAAGGCTCTCAGGAACAAATTCATTTTTTGTATCAAAATCATTTGATATTGATGAGGCGTTGAAGCATGCTTGTCCGTGGCACTGACCACAAACTGTAGAGCACTGCAACCCTACTTTCCTACATCCACAGTTCACACCACAACCTTTGTTGAGATTGCCAAAGATTCTATTCAATAGTGTGTCCGATGCTGGTGGCAATAATGTTGTTGTCGGTTTCAGGATTTTGTTTTCTAGATCCCATCCCCAACTTTCAGGTTGTACATCCTTCCCTAACCAGTCTGCTGACAAGCTGCTGCACTTGTAAATGGAAGAGACAATAATTCCAATGGTCTGTTGACTCTTGTTGATTTGATGAATTGTCAATACAGTGTTCTGATTTTGAAGCATTACACATTGCTGAAAGAACACGTATTCCATTTTGAAATAATGTATTTGGAGGGTAGTTTTCCAGTTGGAATAATTGAGCTGACTGGTACAAATCGGGGTTTTTCTCGAACATTTTTATAATTTGCAGTTTTCCTTTGTTAAACAGAACAGATGTTGTGTCGCATCTACTGATACATCCGCATTACTTATAATATATTTAAAATATTTAATTTCAATAACGGTTTGTTAACTTTAATCATGACAATAATATTTTATTATATAACCAACTGCTTAAAGTGTACTATGCATCTGGCTCCGCAGTTTGCATAGCGTTATCCTATAAATGGATGCGCGCTTCCCACTCTCCGCGCTTTATCTCGAAAACGAGTAATCATACAGAAAAATACGTAGAAACTAACTTGTTGAGAATCTTATGCTCTACAAGTTCTGTAAGAACCTCAAACGACATACGAGCCATAGAAAGCGAGATATTTGTAAAAAAACCGATTTTCGTGACCTTTGACCTTTGATATCTTGCCTAGCGGACACGATATCTTATGAGACTTTTCAGCTCGTCTTTATAATGTCGAGAAAAAGAGCATGCAAATTTTCAGCTTTGTATCTTTCATTCCGAGGTTTGGCCTTATTTTACTTGACTATATTTCAGAAATATAAGTAGACATAGAGAAAACTCTAAATTAATGTGGAATACATTAAAAGAGTTAAGAAACCCAACAAGATTTAGAGATTATTTTACAAGTAGTATACAGTTTTGAAGAAGATAATGGTAAGTTAACCAACATACGGGTAACAAAGTAGTAGTTGAGCATTTCAATAAATTTTTAGTAAATAGTATAACTATAAGTGATATTATAAAATACAGTATAGACTATTAGAAATATAATTGGAGAATAGACTTCACAAATGTTTTTGGAAACTGAATAATAAAGAAAGTGCTGTTACACTCTTAATAATAGATTTGTAACGTGGTCATTTGAAGTTATTGCACATGTATGGTTACAGCTAGTGAATATTTCTCTAAGAACTAGTAAAACTCCTAAAAAGTTAAAAATCAGCATTAGGACTTGGTTGAAAAAGTCAACAATACGAATAAAAGTTGAGAGTGTTGTCCAATTAATACATTACCAACAGTGGAAAGGGTTACTAGAAAAAGTAGTGTACCAGCAATTGCTACAATATTTTAATAAAAATAAACTGTTTTTTATTAATCAATCAGATTAAAAAAAAAAATCATTCTTGTGAGACAGCACTTCAACTGATAATTACTGAGTAGAAGTAAAATATTGATTCTCTAGATTTGAAATGGGCCTTTGAGAACCACTGATCGAAAGATATTGCTATGGGAACAAACAGAAAGTACATGCATGGTTAAGAGACTACTTAGGTAATTGTTAAAAAATAAAAAAATAGGAACAAGACCTGAACAGCCATAAGTAATAGTTGTGGAGTACCACAAGGAACTATCCTGGGTCCACTTTTATCCATTATATACATGAATGTGACTACAAACATCTATTCATAGGTGACACATTACTGTGTTAGTAGCACAAATCTACAAGCAGCTATCAACAAAATGAACAACTCACTATCAAAAATATCATTATATTTAAAATCAAACAAATTACAGCTAAATGCATCTAAGACAAAAGCTATGATAATTACAACACCATACAGGTAGGTACAAACATATAAATGTAAATCAATTTTTGTTAGTGGTGGATAATATTACAATTGAGATTGTTACTGAAGTAAAAATATTTAAGATTTATATTAAACAACTATCTGTTGTTTGGAGCAAACTTGAATTACATACAAAAAAGAAATTTCAAAAAAGTTATACTTATAAGAATCAAGGTGAACTCACTTTGATTACTGTGCTACTATATTATATGGATTGAATATTAATAAATTTGCAATCTTGCAGAAATTACAAAACAGTCATGTGAATCATTTTGGAATGTAGCCATTTAACGTTTATTCAGTTTATGCTATCATCTCTGCAATGCCTCATAGTTAAACATCAATTATTTTATTTATCAATGATTTTTGACGAAATTTAAAAATTTTGTTTCTGAATTCGTACAGTCTGTCTGTTGGTCTGTTGCCATGTTCCCGTAACTTTACAGGACATGTTATGTATGGAATAAACTTAGAATTTTCTCCTGATTACAGATACATAATTGGTATTTCGATATGTCGAATACTTTTTGAGATAATCAAGATCGAAAATTTTAAATTTAATCATGATCATGTAAAAAAAAAGAATTTAAATATTATGACAAACATTGATGCGCTTTGGTAATAGTACAGGAAGAAAAACAAATCGCTTATTAATTGATTGGCAAACTTCTTATCATAAAACGTGATTAATTCAAAATAACTACATAGATATACATAAATGAAAACAAGCATACCAAGTGTTCATTATAAATTGACAGATGCCTAGTAGCTTTTATAAATGAATGCAGATATTAATATAAGAAGATATCACAATAAGAAAAGACAACCAAAGTACTTACAAAAGAAAAAAACTAAAAACCCTAATTAACTCAACCACATCTACCTTCAAAGCTTAATTAGCATGTTCTCACTTACAGTACATTTTTGAAGAAAAACTATGGTCCATAAACAAAAATGGTGTGCTGTGAAAGGTAGATCTTCCTATTTAACAGCCATTTGTAATCAAAAAATTAAGGTTAGATTAATGTAAGCAATGTTATTTTCATTATTCTATAACAATTTATGTTGGACATCAAGAAATTGTTAAAAATTAATTGTAGTAACATTAGTTTTGAATGTAATTTTTAATAGATTTTGAAGGTACATACTTTTGTATTTGTTGGGGGTATAGATAGTATCACCTACCTTTCACAGCACTATTATCTACAAACCTTGAAGAAAAATACAATTATCACGACCTCTATCGGAAAAAAAATTAGTATGAAGATGATCCCATTGTTGCCACTACACATCTGCAGAAACAATCATAAATGTTATAAATCTTCAGATTTGGAGATTTTTTCTGCCATTTTAATACATTTTGATGAAATTTAGCACTATCTTTTGGTTGATGGTTTTTTCCATTTTATGAAGGATGAAATAAAATTCAAATCGGTGAACTTATTCCATTATTCTAACATAAAACTTTCAGTTAGAACAGTAATGAATAACCAACACAAAATGGTTTTATAACATGAAGACTTCAATTTCTCATGACAAAATTCTGTAGGTTTTGACTTTGCTAGCTACCCTACTATTAACACTCCATCCAATGCACTTTTAACGTGAAAGAATTTCTACTATGCAGTCATACTGTAGCTGTGGTTCTCTGCTTATTTATAGTCGGAGCTGTGTGTCTTGTATAGCATGGAGTCCAAGCCTACTAAGTGAATGGGAAGTTTTAAAGAGTCACTTTGTAGTGGAAACAAAAAGGAATGAAGGCTCAAATTGAAACTAACAAATTGATATGCATTAAAAGCAAAGTAGGCGCACAGCAAGTACTTGCTTATGTTGCAAGTGGTGAAGATGACTTTTCACTTCTATCTCATTACCACTGCATGTGACTCCAATCAATGCAATTACCTAGGCATTTAATACACTTAGGTTCTATGGTATAATATATACAGTATGTTCCAAACTTGAGACAGTCAGTTAAATTAAAAGAAAATTGTTTATTTTGGAGATCGATTTCTCAAAACTGCTCATGGCTTACTAGATATTTGCTAAAAACAAAAATATTCGATTTTCTACAAAGTGAAATATCTCAGGAATCAGCAAAAGTAGAAAAGAATGACAAAGAGGAATCTACTCCCAAATACAAACAAATCATTTCTGCGATAGTCTTTTGTTTTACTTCGGCGGCGGTAGGTAAACGTGTTTTTTTTTTTAATGGAACGCCAAGTTGATTTTCATATTGCTCAGCATGCTTTAAATGCTTTTCAGTGATATACGGTTTGATATAGTTATTCTTTTGTTTTACTAAGTTATAAGGTGAAAACCATTTTCCACATAGTGTGCCATGACATCAAACATATCAAAATCATGGATCTTTGTCAAATCAATTGTATTTGTTGTGCAATAATTCTTAAAACAAAAGACTGAAGTGCATTTGCTCTTCTGCCATTGGCACTGGTGGCAAATATCCATATACAGTATGCCCATTTTACGGGTCCTTTGGATGTTTGGGAATAGGCACCACGTCTTACAATTCAGAGATATCTTTGTGCAATTACAGAAGTTTTACTTATATCCAGTTCCACTCCTAATCTTCTAGTGGATAACTATTTATTTTCTTCAATTCTATTACCTTATTGATTTCTAATTTCTTCATTTCTAGCAGATTTGATCCTTCTTCTTTTATGATGATTTGTACACATTCATGTTGTGAATTTCAAAAATATTCTTGAAATCGTCGAAGGGTTTGGTGTTGTTGGTCATTTAGGGAAGGAATTAGCAAACAAATCAGATACAATATTTAAACTTAATCCAAGATTATATCACGTCACTATTTGAACTCCCTTCTGTAGTAGACATGTTAAAGTTTTAATTAATTATTTAAGGTTGTTAAAAAGGAAATTGGTATATGAGAAGTTTTTGAAATTTCTACAGTATATTATTTGGATAATGAAGAAAATTCTAGCAAAGTTTGAACTTAATCTTGTTTTTAGTTATTGAAATAAAAAATGTCAAAGTTACTGTTTCGTGACATGTTATTACATTGCTTTAAATGCAAGCAACGGTTTTCACATTGATTGTAACGTCATTATCTCGACAATCAGAAATGTCAGCATTACAAAAAAATCGCCAAAATATTTATGAGTCTTATAGTAAATAAGTGTGTCAAATTTCAAAAAAGTCCTGTTTTTAGTTTCTGAGAAAATTAAATTATTATTCTAAAAAATAGTACCAAAGCTATCAAGATTTAGTAAATCATCATTACGTTCGGCAAGTCGTTGACGATAAACTGATTCCGTAACCCATTTATTTTTCCACTGATATTTTTTTTTTTTTGATGTAGATTTATCACTTTCCATTATCAATGTTAATTATTAAATATAAATATCTTTACAACCACAATAACTTTACAAATGCACTTTCTTTGGTTATGATATCAGTACACACTACACATGTAAACACTACCGAAAGTTTACTGCGTTGCCGTTCTTCACACATCATATTGTAAGTTTTTTAAAATGTGTAAAAAAATATTTTAACTGACAAAAACTCTTTGAAAGAATAAAATTTAGAATTAAATTATTAAAAAATATGCATTTTTAACAAAAAAAAAAAAAACATATTTCCATTAATTTTAATTATTAAAATTTTGTTTATTTTAAGTTGGCAATGGATACTTTATCCTATGTATTTAGCATAGTGCAAAGTCCTCACCACAGCTTACCCCCACCCCTCTTCTTAACAACCTTAATATGGCAGCATATAACTGCTATATTGCATTTTAAATGAGACAGTTTATTACTGTTGTTAAGGAAATAATAACAATATATTGTTTAAGATAGTTTCTATGGAAATAAAAACTTTGATGATAAATGAATTTTGCATCTCAGCTGAAATCCACTGTAATATGTAATAGTATAAAACTGGCTCGATCATTTGTTTATTTTGAATACTTCATTAATGCCTGGTAACATAAACGTTAGCTGTTCATTCGTTGACAATTATCTAGTGATTAAATGCAAAAATGCCTAACATAAAGGTTTGTTAGAGGTTGATTGATTAAATTGTTTCTTACCATAACTACTATAGTTAAGCTAGCAAATCATTAGTGTTTGTAACAGGAAATTGCCCAAAAGTATGCATGAGTCCCGTCAAGACCAATGGCTGATGTTAAATCCCGTAGCTCATGCCACAGATGGGGTGGATTCTCAAATGAATTTACCTAAGCACACACAAAGAAAAGCTCACCGATTTCCAAAACTCTTACTAGACTGATAGATGTTCACAAAAGAGGGCGCCAGCAGTCGTAGATTGAAGGGTTCTGATGGTCGGTCACGCGACTACTCGTGAATCCAACACCCTGTATATAGGTTTCTTGCAAAACCTCACCTGTGTGTAACTTACCTCGTGGAAGCTTTATTAAAATTCTCTCTAACGTTTCACAATCGAGATTCAACACAAAATAAAAACTATATAAACACGTGATTTGTCTTAAATAATTTTGCCTAGGAAGTCCTCTGAAGGCTTCCTTCTTTTAAAATAATCAAAAAGAAATACAAATTAGTATTAACTTTTCTCTAGAACAAAGGTATGTAAACTTTAAGAAAAATTTAGAATAAACACCACCGTGCTTTTTAATAGCCAAAGAAACAAAAAACAAAATTAACGCTGCTTCGTCTGGACCAGGAATCCACTTACAACAAAAATAAAATAAACAAAAAGAAATGATTCTGTTACGTTAAAATTTCAAAATATGAAACAAAAGATCAAAATTCAAATATTAAATTAATTTAACCAAGATAATCTTGACAATAAATTTTTAAGTAGCAACAAATGAACTTTATATCTAATAACAAAGACGGTAGCCAAAAGTTATCAATTATGTTGCAACAATTCAACAAACACCAGCTAAAATTACCTGGGAACGTTCCTGTTACAAATTAGTTAAAAATATTGATCATAAATATAATAATTCTATGAGAAAATACGAAGTTAATCTTGTCTAAGCAAGGTTTTTGTACGAAATGTTTCACAAATTCAAAGTTCTCCTAGTCTTTCACCAAGTGAAACAACCATTAAAAGCTCAAATAACAAAACAAAATAGGTCTTTCTTACGTATAAATGAAATCTTTCTTCCAGATGGTATGTGCAGGTCTCTGATTCCCAACGACAGCAACCCATCCAGATGCTATACGTCGCAAAATTTCACAATCGCCGAGTCTCACCAATGTTCAAGAAAACTTACGTTCCACGGAACAATCACTTCTATTAACGTTAAACAAGAAACACAAGAACAAAATCCAAGTGTTTATACACAAACTTTAAAATTGAAACCACTTTGAGTCTCGAATGCTCTTTGATTTATTTAATCTATTAGGTTCACGGAGCTTCCAAGGTGTATTACACACAGTTCGATTCTTCATGGGGCGGGCAGTTTCTGTTCTCAACAGACCATTAAACGTTGCACAAAGGGACCAAAATTGTTGCGTTTCTACCCTCTACAAGTTTTATTTCCTCGCAAATACCAGCGTAACTTTAGATGAAGCTGAACCGCTTCCCACACTAACAACTGTTCGAAGTATCACTTTTTGGTAAACAAACCGATTTTCTTCCGTGAATAACACGACAAAGACCCAACGAAACCCGGATTTCTCGAGTCCGATCTCTCTTTCTTATACTAAGAGAATCGCTTAACTTGAATTAGGTTTGTAACCATTTAAGGGTTTGTAGAGGCAACGCCGAAAAAAAAAATATGCTCGCACGTCGATTCGAGTACGCAGCTACCCACGTAAACCCTATTCTCTCTGCGTCTCCTGTCACGCAGCTTGCGCTTACCGGAGTGGGGTTGGGAAGCCAGATGCACGACCTAACAGGTCAAAATGCTAGTATTCTTGAGGCAATGAAAAATTCCACTCCTTAGATTTTCAGCCTGAACCTGACTTAACAAAGACCGTGTGACTCCAGCATTCGCGACTAAGATTCCAGGAACCTTTTATTTACGTCTGGATCTTGATATTGGAAAAATAACAAAAGGCACGTCCGCTGGAGCCCAGAAGTCGAGACCACAAAGTTAACAATTCTTTAAAATAAAATTTTAACAAACATCCGTTCATAGAATGAAATAATTTAAATATTACGCGTCAGAAAAACAAATATCTGAACGAGATTGAAAGACAGGGGCGGATTTAGTGCGAATTTTAAAATAACATTACATGTTACCAATGAGTAACTAGTCAAATGCTAATCATTTATGTTACCGAGCACAAATTGAACAAAGTATAGCTGCTTATTTGGAGCTATTTGTAATACCTGGTAAAATATCTTAAAAGAAATCCACAATTCATGTCATGTCATGTTTGATGTCTGATTACTCATGGCATACTATGATGAAAAATTGTGTTCATTTCATAACTTGGTAAAACAAAAGAATACCTATGTTAAATCTGGTATCACTGGAGAGCATTTAAAATATGCTCGGCAATATGAAAATCAAGTAGGTGTTTCATTTAAAGAAAACTGCATTTACATGCCACTGTCGAAGTTACACAAAAGACTATTGCAAAATGATTTTTTTGTGTTGACAAGTAAATTCTCTAAAACCCCCCTTCTCTGCTGTTCTTTTCTATCTTTGTCCATTCTCGAGATATTTCACTTTAGAGAAAATCAAATATTTTTATTTTTAGCAAATATCAAATTGATTTCCAAAACAGGCAACTTTTTTCTAATTTAACCGACTTTGCATCTCTTACAGTTATCCCAATGATAACCCTCAAATTTGAAACAGACTGTATAATCTAAGAGAAAACATAAAAAGAAATACTTCTATAAATCAATATATTTTTTACCCCATAATAATTAAATTGTTAAGGAAAAGGTTAATCTAAACTTCTAATCCCCAGTAATTAGAAGTAGTAAAATTCAGATGTCAATTCCGAATCCTCCAATCAGATTGCTAAAGTTAGTATTGCATTAGATAATATTGACCCGGTTTTTACTCTTCTTTCATTAACTGATGAAGCTTCTTTAAAAATCTAAACAAGTATAGCTTTATTTGATTTTAACACGAAAAGAAAAGACAAAATCAGTTGCCATGGTATTTAGAGAATGTTTAGATGACCCAATGACTTTAAAAAAATGCTTTATGCAATCATTTGGAAATACCAGTTAAAAAGATAATTGTTTAAGATTATATCTCAGAAAATTGTGCTAAAACATAAATTTTTAAACAAAATAAACTTCTAATCAAATCTTCATTATTCATTATTAACTATTTCATGACAAAATAATATAAAGTAGGTAATTTAAGCAATTACATAATTCCTAAACATCAAAAATATTACAACTGAAGGACTGTTAAAATGATGAAAATTTTTGCAAATGCGCGAAATCAGGAAAGTGCTTAATGGCATTTGGGAAAAATTAGGCAATTCTAGTGTTCTAGTGCAAATTGCTGCTATAAGTCACATTGGTTGATTTTTAAATTCTTGTCTAAAGATAAACTAAGATAGAGCCATTAACGTAGACAAATCATGGCTTAATCTGATATTTTATCATTTGGAATGAATAATGTAAACATTTGTAATTTTTTTATGTTACAAGTTGTCATTTTGACATCGCAGGTTTTCAATTTTCCTGCAAAGATTATAACCACTTGTAAAATATGCTCACCCTGCTGTTTTTATTTTAAATAGATCACACAATATTACTTTTCTCCACCAAGCGTTATGTAACATATGTCCAAATACTTCACAGTTGTTAGAAGTTAAAAACATAACATTCTGTAATTGTACAACAAAGACCTACCTGGACTGGAAACATCCGATATCATTTTCATATCTGGTGTCCAACTCGCTGATGCATGCGAAGATTCACTTAATGTTGTATCAAGCATGGCCGACATATCTAAATTGCTTTCTTCCTCCTTATATTCATCATCATCCTCATCATCATCTTCATTATGATCGATAGGTTCTTGTTTAGGGTTAATTGCAGAATCCACATATTCGGGTACTCTTTCAGAACGCTCCTCTATGCACGGTTTTTTTATTGGTGGGGGTTGAGGTGATGGAACTGAATGAGGAGACACCATCGAGGCAGGTGATCTTACAGTCTTTGGACTCTCAATAGCTCTTAATGGTTGTAATGGCCTAATTATTTTTTTGGGAGGTTTTGCACGTTTCAAAGCTTGTTTAGATTCGGAGTTTCCATACATATACGGACTGCCTCTATGAAAACTATTATCATTAACTCCATTTGTATCCTAGATGAATGAACATTAATAAGCACTATTTTTAAACAGCACCTGAAGTAACTCACCGTACTAGAATTAGATGAATTATTCTCAGTGAGACCTTTTATTTTTAACATTTCAGCTACTCTCATAAATGTTGGAATTTCATCTTGACTAACACTAACTTCTCCTTGGTACATAAACTGCAGCAAGCAGCTCAATGCAGAATATTTTACATCTTGCAAAATGACTATTGGATGTTTACATGGATTTGCTTTAAATAGTTCTTTAAAATAAGGACTGCAAATGGATAAAACAGTTTTGTGTGCTTTAATAAAGCGTCCCTCAGCAGCAAGAGTCACATCGACAAGATCCTCATCTTGTAAAAGAGAATGAAATCCTGTCCTTAAATTATTGTGAAAGTTGTTCCAACACAAAGAAAACTGTTCTGTTTCCATGGTTAATTCTTAAAATTTCTCCTTGCTAACCTACAGATACAAAACAATAACAATCACGGAATATCATAAAACTATCGCTTTTAGGTATAGTTTATACACAATCCCAAACAAACCGGTTTTATAGTAACGAATCTAAAAAAAAAGCTCACCCGTTAGCTTCCTTTGGTATTATGATTTTAATTATAATACAACCATATCGTAGTTTAAAATGGCGTGAGCAAACAATGATAAAAAAATAAACTTAAAGGAACCTTCTTATTTTATTTGATAAAAATATCAAAAAATAAGGACACGAATGCTTGCAAAAACGGTAATGTCCGACGGTGGTGACGTCACACACAAGTATAACATATTATTGCACTTTTCTTATACTCCTCGACCAGTCTTATACAGCAGCATTGTTTATACTGAAAAACTAACGAACTTCGAGAAAAAATAATGAACGCTTATTCAATTTTATAAAACAAATGTTATAAGTAAGTTTTTTGATGTTAACAACAATATACGTTACAAAGGCATATAATATCTATTTCACGTAAAGAAATACATGCGTTACTCGTGTGATCCAGATGCTTCAAATCAAAAAATGGCCCAACTGAAAACTTTCTACACGTCCTATCTTAGCGGCGGTAGGTTGACAGACAAACAATAACAAAACAGTTTTTTAAAAAGTACATATAAATTCATTTTAAAATTAACTTTTATTAATCTTACTACTTACTTTAAAACTAATAAACGGAAAATTGTTTAATTATAATTCTTCAAAGAACTGTTTTTGTTGTTTAAATGTAAACAAATGTCAATTTGAGAATTCAAATACGTTTGACATTTTCGAAACATACATAGCTACATAGCTCAAATTTTAGTGCAATCACGTCTACTGTTTCTAGTGTTATCCTTGTCATATATCTTCTACTTAAATAGAATGCTAACGGTTCAATATGTATCTCTTTTTTCAACATACATTTCAAATAGGTGCGTGTTGTCTTTGATTAAAAATAAATCTGTGACGCATGTATCTCTTTACGTGAAATAGATATTACATTCTTAATCTTATGTGTGAACTTGCGCTGTTGGGTAAATATTTACGATTAACTTTATGTTTAGATCTAAAAGCCGTTTGGCACGGTAATATTTTTTGTATTTTGTATTTTCAATGTAAATTTAATCTAAGAAAATTTACAAGCGTGTCATGCAGATCTGTAAAAATTGATTTAAATTTTGAAGCAAAAATTGAGAATATTTAGAAATCTTTTTATTTATTTGTTAAAAATGAGTCAATATCTGCGCAGGCTGCGAATTTCCGCAAACCATGCTAAAGACGTTAACTTAACCTTTACTTTTTTCTTTCTCTTTAAATTTGCTAATATTAATATTATTGTAGCAACACCAGCTCCAGTACAGTATACATTGATATCGTTTATATCAATTTTTAAGGTTTCAGAAATTCCAAGAACCCGAATAACAACTTACGAAATTTTTAGGTTAGAACTTCAAATCACTATAAACTAACTGTACGCGCGAAATCCAAACATTAAACGTCATTTTGGTAATGACAATGCAAGAAAACGCAGGCGCACTAATAGAAATTGACTCATTTTTGAAATGAAATCTATAACCGTGTCATGCAGAATACGTTTATTTCACGTTAATTTTGATATTATTTTTCTAGTAACTTTTTTACAAATCTGGATGATACGCTTTTAAATTTACTTAAATTAAATTCACATTGAAATATTGCACAAATAAATTACCGTGTCAAACGGCGCTACGGGCTGTTTGACACGGTGGTAAATTTGACGTTGGGATTTTCCGATAAATTCTCGGAAATATTTGACAACAAATTTGACCAGGAGGATGCAACCAATTTTGGAGAGGGAGGGCTTAGAGGTTGGAAGTTAAATTTCACTACACGTTTCAGTAATTAAGTGGTGCCTTTAATATTTGCCTTTACAACACGTAAACATTTAGTTAAAAAACACGTTAATCACAGTTTCCGAAGACACATTCTCTTTATTTGTATTCTGCATACGGATTCTAATTGCTCGACAAGATGCAGATGCGCCATTTTCCCGATACTTGGCGATTCTAAATGCTTTTGTGTCGTTTCGTATCGAGTCAGTTTGTGGTAAAATCATATTGTTATGAAGCTGTGAACTATCGGATATCTCGCAAGTGCTACGAAATGGGATTCTAATTGCTTTCGTGTCCGATCGACAGCGAGCACTTTGCTGTGATTTTAGACGGTAGCTTGTTAGGTACCGACTTCATTGTGCATATTCATCTAACACAATATAATCTAAATATGTTCTTCTTTGTTTACAAGTAAAAGTTATATGCAGCCGATGGACATTTAACACATGGGCTGAAAAATCCCAGGCCTAACAAATAGATGGCGCTAGTTCTATTGCATTCACCGCTTTTTCAGTTAGTACTAACCTTCAAAAGACAGCTGTTAAAATTTCATGATATTCTATTCATTATTTTGTGAGTTATTGTGCTAAGAGTGACGCTACTTTTGTTATTTTCAAAACAATGGATCAAAAACAATTTCGTGTTTTAATCTTACACTGCTTCTTGATGGGAAAAAATACCGTTCAAGCGAAGCAATGGCTTGAAAAGTGTTATGGGGACTCCGCTCCATCAGAAACAACAATAAAACGTTGGTTTGCTGACTTCAAACGTGGTCGTAGAGACACCGATGATGCAGAACGCAGTGGACGTCCAAATGAGGCGATAACACCAGAAAACATCAAAAAAATTCACAAAATCGTTTTGAATGATCGAAAAGTGAAGTTGCGTGAGTTAGCTGACATTGTAAAGATATCAAAAGAACGTGTTGGCTTTATATTGCATGAGCATTTGACTATGAGAAAGCTCTGCTCAAAGTGGGTGCCGCGTTTGCTCACTGTTCACCAAAAACAAGAACGTGTTGATGTTTCTGAGCAGTGTTTGGCCATGTTTAAACGTAACAAACCGGAATTTTTGCGTCGATATGTGACAATGGATGAATCATGGATCCATCACTTCACTCCGGAATCAAAACGATCGTCATCTAAGTGGACAGCAACTGGTGAACCTCGTCCAAAGCGACCGAAAGCACAACAATCGGCTGGAAAGGTTATGACCTCGGTATTTTGGGATGTGCGTGGTGTAATATTCATCGACTATCTTGAGAAGGGAAATACCATCAACAGTGAATATTATATAGCGTTATTGGAGCGTTTGAAGGCCGAAATTGCAAAGAAACGACCGCACATGGCAAAGAAAAAAATTTTGTTTCATCAAGACAACGCACCGTGTCACAAGTCAATCAAAACAATGGCAAAACTACATGAATTGAACTTCGAATTGCTCCCACATCCACCGTATTCGCCAGATTTGGCTCCCAGCAGCTACTGGCTGTTCGCAGACCTAAAAAAAATGCTTGCCGGTAAGAAATTTCGCTCGAATGAAGAGGTTATCGCTGAAACTGAGTCCTATTTTGAGGCAAAAGATAAATCGTTCTACAAAAGTGGTACTGAAATGTTAGAGCGGCGCTGGAATGATTGCGTTGTTCTTGATGGAAATTACGTTGATGAATAAAGCTAATTTTGAACAAAAAAAACCGTGTTTTCTTTGTTAGGCCTGGGACTTTTCAGCCCATGTGTTATTATTCATTTGTATATCGCGGGTTCACTTTCTTTAAGTTGTTTATAAAATACAATAGAAGTATTAAATACATACGTATTAAAATGAATTATATGTAGTAATATTTAAATACAAAAAAAACAACAAATAAATATTGATTTATCGTTAAATACTATAGGCCGACTCCAAAATTACTTATTAATAAACAATTTATAATTATCAGGGTTATATAAGTAAAAAATGTGTTCTTCGTGATAAATTACACGTAAAAGATTAATTTCTACACACGACACACAAGATTATTTTGTATATAACATCTTAGATTAATTAATATTTATTGAGTGTATTTTTTCTTTTAATTGACGTAATATGTGTACCTATAAATTTCTAGATAAAATGGTACGTATTCAAAGATCTTTCATGAGTTGTTAGGATTTAATTTTGTAATTACAGTTTATGTCAATTGTTTATAGCTATTTTATTACAATTTGCAATATTTATTAATTTATCTTAATAACTATTAGTAGTATTTGTTTGGAATTGCCCAAACCCTATTAGTTAGTATTACTTGGATATAAGACATATTTTAAATTAGATTTCTTAACATTCATTTGAAAAGACGCATTCCATATTTGAAAAGCGCGGTAACAATGCTGAGTGCTACGATTGCTACGATTTTTACTGTCGACTACAACAGCCAGAAACCCCAGAAACTCGAAAGTGTTTTAGAATCGCTTTTCACTCGATATCGGATACGACTACATACAAATTTGCCTTGGAATAGACCTCGGATATACTCGTTGATATTATCCGAAAAAGGGCGGCAAATAAAAATTAAATTAAAACTAGAAATACAAAAACTTATAAACTATAACATACACACCTTCCTACACACAAGAAACTTGTTAACCCAGAAAATACTAAATATTTACAGTAATTGACGCAATCTATAATAGCCTAGGACTGAAATTAATAAAATCTATACTAGCTTAGAACTTAAATTAATGAAAATATAAACACCTATAAAACTTAACCTATAAAAATTTACGCTTACAAATTAAAAATAAAAATAATAAATACAAATACTACGCTTATAATAATATAAATACGCATATTTATACAAAAAAATTTATGAAAAAAACATCAACGATGCGCGCAACAGGCTAAAGAATAATAATAAACATAACAGGCAATAACGGTACGGTAAATAATTCAGTAAGCTACGAATGCTACGGAAAAGTAAAAATGGTAGCTATATGTTTACTCGACAACGAAAGCAAAACGAACAGTATCGGAATGAGATATCGTCTTCGATTCGCATACAATACGTTTCGAGTCGAGCAATCAGAATCCCACTGCCGGTTTAACATCTAGTATAAAAGCCAGGGGGTGCTATGCACCCCCTGCACCTTCCTCGCGGCTCCAATGAATCTGACCAAGAATGTAACATTAAATCAAAATCACAGTCAAAATGATAGTTTGCCACTGATAACAAATTTGACACAAGGTTTATCAGACACGCATGCGTACTAGTACCAAAATTACTTTGCGCAATGTGAAATGAAAATGAAAATATAACCTCTAATTTCACTCAATGTCAGTTGGTGTCTGTCATCAGTTTCTAATGTTTTGAGATTAATTCTTTTTGGAAAGTAAACCTTTAAATCATAACAAGTTAATTATGTCAGTGGATATAAAAACAATTTAAAAAATTCAACATAAGTCATTCCTTGATTATTTAGTAATTAGTTTAGAAACATAAAATATTTTCAGCCTGTATAATGTAAGTTAATTATTTAGTTAGTAGGTAGTTTGTATCATACCTATGTATAATATTGCATGTAATTTTGTCTTTTATTTTATTTAAATTTTGAAAAACAAGAGAAATAATATTAATGTAACAGACCTTTTACCTGTGACGGTCCTTGTCTAGCATTGTGACACAGATTAAATAAAGTCCAGATATTTTACTTCGACAAATTTGTGGATTCTATTGCTCTCTCTCTCTCTCTCTCTCTCTGTCTCTCTCAAAGCAACTCCCAGAGCTTGCTATTTTGACATATACTGCGCAAGCAGCTCAGTTTGGTATGCACTTTTCTTAAAACGCGCGTAAAAGAGTAGGCGTGGTAATCTTCCAGAGCTGCAAATGTAAATGTGCAGTGACAAAAAATGGGAACATTGGTGGAATAGAGAGTGAAATATCTGACTTTTATTTAATCTGTGATTGTGACTCACAAGAATTTTGTTAGATATTACTAATGGCGGGAAATGAAATTTCCATAAGCTTCAATCTAAAATAGGATGGACATCAATTTGAAATTATAAGAAAAACAAAACTCTCTTGTACATATTCTTTTGATTACAAGCATGAATAAAGTCCTATTTATCTAAATATGTTGCAGACATCGGAAAGTTACTCTAAAAAAGTAATTAGTTACAGTTACAGTTACCTTATCAAAAAATGTAATTAGTTACAATTAGTTACTTGATTTTAAAAAGTAACTAGTTACCATTACAGTTCCTGCAAATATGTAACTAAGTTACTTTACCGTTACTGTCAGTTACTTTGATTCTATAAAGAAAATAAAGAAAAACTTTTTAGAACCCATCAAAATTCAGGTGATTCTAATTAATTTTTCTTTGTATAAGCTTACTGTACAACTCTTAGAATTACACAATATGAAAACATGTATTTTCTAAACATCATCAAAACCAAATTTGAAAATCGATTGTTCAAGTAACGCAAAAGTAACGACCTGAAGTCGTTACCGTTACACGCTTTTTGTAATTAGTTACAATTACTTTACTGTGTCTTTATAAAGTAACGCGTTAGCTTTAGCGTTACTGAAAAATGTAATTAATTACAAGTAACGCGTTACTTCCAATGTCTGATATGTTGTACTATTTGTATAAATTAAACCGACAAATAGGATAAATCAATTGAAAGTATGTAATTCCACGTAACGAATTTCACAGCTATTCATCATTTACAAAACGTTTATCATGCAGTATTTTTAAACTGATTTACAGGAAATTTAAAAGTAACTGCGCCTATCTTTTGTCTTTGGGTAAGAGGTCTACCGTTGATAAAAAACAATAATTGTGCATAATACATGTACTACATATAAATAAGAAACAACAAAATAATTTTTTTTATATAAATTATTAAGTAATATGAAACACAACCAATTTATTTATTGATTTAGTTAAATGTAGGCATTTAAGATAGATATTTGAGTAGAAGAACAATAAAATGTACTTATCTAAAATGTACTGTGACAAATTTGATTCCTTTAGATATTTGTGGATGATTTACATCCCCTTCCTTAATTTAGTATAATACCATTATAAATTTGGTAAAATGAGATTTAATAACAAAAAATGCCTAATATTTAAACTAGTCAAAGTAATGGTAGATAGGAACCTTTCTAGTAATTTATATCATAATTCATAATGTTAATAAATAAATCTACGCACGTCACTGATAAAGCCAGTTGATTGTAATACAAAGTACCCACACCAAACAAAAGACGATCGCAAATTGAGCTCAATAACGATTTTCTTTCCGTAAGAGGCGTAAAATTTAAATTTTAATAACCCCAAACTTATAAACTGACGTTTAAACTTGTCAAATTTAACATAGATCAACAACGCCTCTAGCGAAGAGAAAATCGTTATTGAACTCAATTTGCCATTGTCTTTTGTTTGGTATCGGTACTTGGTATCACAATCAACTGGCTTTGGTCACTAATAGAGTCACTAACTAAGAGTAGCGACATCTGTTTAAAATATTGGTATTATCTCCACAGATAATAAATTGAAGTGGACTCATTTATTTACATTTTTCCGTACGCCAACAACAGGTTATAGTCTAAGCGAACGACTGCATGTTGACTATGATATTCTGTGACCTTTCTCTCTAGCGCAGCATTGCGCTTTTGGCCTAAGTAACCTTACTTACGTCCACCATATTCCCTTTAACTATCTCCTCCCTTACTCTTGACCGCACCTCGCTATCCACGTTATTAGCTGGTAAAAAAAAGTAAGTATATGAAATATACGCTATGCGAGGTCCATTTCAATTTATCGTCTGTGATTACCCCCCAACTCTTAGTTGAAGGCCACCGGTCGGCGTTTGAAAATAACAAAGGATTTTTGAAGAGTTACTACTTGATAATAACTATACGCTGATTTCCCATTGTAGTTCGCATCCTTTTGCAATTTTTGCTAATTGTTTTGGTTTCGATCACAAACTTCTCGTGTACACCCTGTATATAGCAGCTCCCCAGACTGTCGGCACGGTCGGCACTGCCTCATACCCACAAAGAGTTGTAACCTCAAAGTTTGTTTACATTTTTTATTAAATACAAAAACATGTTTATGTAAAAACTAAAATAATTCCATAAATTTTTAGATTGCTATTTTATCGTTGTGTTATTGGATAATTAAGGCAAGTATTTACCACTGCTTGAGTTAATAAAACATAAAATACACCGCGATTGTTTATAATTATCACAAATACGGAAGAAACAAGATTACCGACTATTCTGAAGATATTTATAAGGTTCAAGAGGTAAATCTGAGATTAATGCTTAAGAAAAAATGCTTAAATCTAAGTATATTCAACAAAGTTTCTAAATAAATTTTACAGACTAAAATGGGTTTATTATATTAAATATTCAAGATCAAAATTATGTGCTTTTTGTTACAAACTAAAGTGATTTTTAAAGAAATAACTAGTCACATTCCAGCAAGTGTATTTTGCTTTGTTTGAATTGTTTCAGTAACATATCTTAATATTTTAAGAAAAGAATTGTTAATACTATTAGTGATTTGTCTTTATGGGAATACATACCTTTGTCACAAGCTAATGTCATAGTTCTGGCTTTTTTTTTTACAAAAGTAAGGCATTTCTAAAAGCTCTGGTAAAATTCAATTATGTTATATTTACTGCTAATTTTTAAGATTTCTTGATGAGCATCTAAATGTAGTATACATCCATCCATTGCCAAATTCCAAATCAGTTTTTGTGCATGAAGTTAGCAAAGAACAAAGTTTCTGTGCACAATAACAATATAGCATCGCAATGAACGCTGCATTTAGGTGCTTTTCTTAACATGTCAAAGCTACTTTCATCTGTATCTTTTGGTTATCATTGCAATCAGTTCATGTTTTGTACTATCCCACAGTGAGGGTTACCACTCTTCTGGAAATTTTATTTTAGATCTTAGCCTAGGAATTTCAATACAGGTTGGAAAATTTTTGTAGAAGTACATTTTTGAATCACTACTAATTCCTTGTTTTCGTTTAACAATGTGGTGCATTATGAAGTGCTCAAGATATAAACTGTAGAAGTGAACGTTTTCTCCACAATAAAGTAGTCTGGAAACTTTATCATTGTGGCCAGAGAAATTGAAATAGTATTCTAAGTGGGAACCCTTGGGGTACATTTGTTTATATGAATTATATTTTATTTTTAAATGTTTCACAGGTTGTATAAAATTAAACATGATGTCTTGTGCCGTATATGGCTGTACAAATAGTACTGCAACTACTGACCCAACTATACAATATTATTATTTTCCAAAACATCCTGTTATTGCACAGCAATGGATTGCTGCCTGTTGGCGAGCCGATCCAATTGACCTTAATAATGGTAAATATTATTACCTTCAATTTAAATTAGTGAACATCGTAGTTTTTTTTTGCTTTAGCACAAATTTGTTCCATTCACTTCGATACTAACAGTTACACATCTGAATACAAGCTGTTGGATTACCTTGGACATTACACAAGAATGTTGAAGTATGATGCTGTACCTACATTATACCTACCAAATCCTCACACTCCTGTTATAATGAAACCACCTATTGAACAACCAGTTACTCTTAGTAGTGATGGAATTGATCAACATGAAATTAAAGAAATAATGGTTTATGAAGTACAAAATGTTTCTACCAATCAAACAAATTTTGATTCATCGAATGCAGTAAAAGAATACATAGAAATTGAACCACATCAATCTTTACTTAATGTTGATATAAAATTTAATACTCAGAGCGTAGAACAGTTGTCACCAGAGTCATCAGAAAACTCACGGCAAGAAGAAGTTAATGATGAGAAATATAAGCATATAACTAACAGTCAACAATTACAAAATCTAAAGAATGATAATATAGCACTTCGTAAGCAAATAGTACAGTTAGAAGAAACTGTTAAAAAGATGCATACCCAAGTAGCTGAAAAAAATCAAGCTGTGAAAGCCAAAGATGAAGATTTAAAAAGACTCATGCAACAATATGACAGATTACATAGGGCAACTATGAGTTTAATTGAACAAAGGAATATTTTGTCCAAAGTCTTTTCTGAATCACAAATTAAAATTTTGACGGGAAAAAAGAAAATTTATTGGAGTAATGACGATATGGCAATGGGTTACACAATTAGACATTTAAGTAATAAAAGATGTTACATGTATTTATCAAAAAACCTTAATATACCCTTACCAGCTTTGTCTAGTATTAAAAGATGGTCAACACTAAAAAAGAATGAATTTAACAAACCTGAAAAAAAAGAAGAAACTAAATTTGAGGATGAAGATAGTGATTAAAACTTTCTTTGATATTTTAATTTATTAAAATAAATTTTAAATGTATTAAACAAACAGAAGATTTTATGAATAAAGAATGTACCTTTTGCAATTATTCTGTGTTATGTAAAGTTTGCATGCATTGCTTCCTAACCCAAACATTGAAACTTAAGTCCAAGAGACCAAGACATATATATCTTGTTAGTTTCTAATAAGATTTAGCCTTTTGATGGTTGGAATTACCGTATAAGAAGAATTATGAACTATCAACGCTCAATGGTAAGTCTAGGATAGATGGTAATCATAATATAGCGCTTTTATATCCTTGTACAATATTTTGTGCAATCTAGGATTTTTTCGTAGCTATATTTACAGATATACAGGCCTGAAGGCAAACACCCCACTGATAGATAGTGTACCAATACTGAAATAACAAACTTGGAAATTTAAAAAAAGTCAATCATTGCAAAAATTATTTTGTAGATGTAAAATAATGATGTATTAGTAAATGATTGATAGTCTAAATTCCTGATGATTAGGCAGGTATATTGTTGCATGCTGACACGTTAACGGTCGGGTGCATGGTTGTTATTCGTCGAAGTGTCCATTTTTATTACAAGAAATATCTCTTGATTATTTATGTTGCATAAGTACTATACTACCATACTTTTCAGAAAATTACTTTATTGCAATTTACCAATTACAAATATCTTGACTTGTGTGGAAGTTTAATTAATGTATTATTTACACATTTAATGGAAAACTTTACTTTCAAGCATATCAATTATAATTAATTAAAGAGAGATATGTACTTGAAAATAATAAGAATTAAACTGATAAAATATGCATGTTAATGTAAATATAATAATAGATACGTAGGGGTTCTCAACAATACCAATAATGTCCCAAGGTATTTTTACAGTTTCACAAAATAAATTAATAAAGTATTAATCTCTATATGATTTATTTAAAGATGTTAAAGATTAGATACTACAGAATCAAGATTAAGATCATACATTCATAAAGATTATTTTATTAAAAAAAGCTTTAAATTTACACTACATTGCAGAATTTTTAGTCTGGGAATCTAACCTCACAAAAATGTAAAAAGAAAAGTAAAGACACTATTATACATACAAAATTATACTTAAAAGTTGCATTTATAAAGGTATTATTACAGACAAGCTACTTGTAATATCTTCTACGATTAACACGGGGCAGTCTGCTTTTATAATAAACAATGAATTTAGGATAAAATTCATTATCATAATACTTTACATATACTTGGCCACAATTGCCAATGGTAGTATCGTAGCCATTTGTTGGTAATTCCTTGCAACCAGAAACTATTTCAAGTTTTCCCAGAAGCACATCAGCAACAACCATTGCTCTATCAGTGCCATTGGCTCTTGAAGATTCTTGATTTGCATATGATGGTGATGGTGAAAAACTTACACCTTTTCCATATTTCACTCGACTAGCCAACCTCCAATCTAAATTTCCACTTATTATTGAATCAATTTTATGTTCGGCTGTATCATGATACAATTCGCAAACATTTACATGTCCACGAGTTGCATATTCTTCTTTTTTTAACAAAAATTGAGTATACAAATATGGGTTCTGAACTCGAGCAATTTTATGAGTACCCAAATTAAATGTTCCATTAACTCTTGATGATAAAGTACGATATTCTGTTGAGTGAGGTGGTAATTCTACTAATTCATAATCTTCATAACAATATCGCATATTAGTCCAATGTGCAGGTAAGTATTGCTGTATCACATTAGATACCATCTAAAAATCAGAAAAGAAAACCATTAGTAGGTATTTATCAAATGAAAATTTATTTATTGTATTGACTTACCTTTTATGTATATGAAACGAAAATAACTCAAGCCTCGAAATAACACGTACTGTTATGGGACTGTACTATTAACGTGTTTTAGTTTCTTCACAAACACATTTATACACTAATGGTATTTCTTGAAATGAAAAATAACCCAAATGTAACTGTACTAAACGGAAAAGTGCAACACACGCAAATCACAAATATTACTACGCGTCAGTAGTAGAACCATTTAGGGGAATCCCCTGTACTACCTCCACTATCGTCCGCCACAAGCAGTGCTGTCGCCGCGGCTTGTGTAATTGTACTGAATTCTGAATTTTATTGAAACCGTCAATAAATCTACTGAATAGCGGGACATTCAAAATAAATAGCGTAAAAATGAAATAATTCGATTCTCGCAAAAAGAAATTTAGAGAACATTTATGTAATTAAAATTAAAGAGCTACATAATAGCACAACTAGAAAATCTGAAATTAATCGTATCATTTTGTAAATTTCTCTGTTTAGAATGCTCTTACATAAAATAAATATATGTAGGTATCGCAATTTGTGATGAGATCATATTTTCGGGAATTTCTCATTAGCACGGGAAAATTTCCAGATCCTGATTTTATACTGAAAAAGGCATTTTTTAAAAATTAATGTAGTACTGACGTACTGAATGTAGAAAAAAGGTACTGAATTCAGTAAACAAGTAGTTTAGTTCAATTAGTTGTGTGTAAAAGAAAGTTTGTTGTAAGTCAAAGCTGCTAGTAGTTTAGCAGACTTTTTCTTCACAGAATAAAGGTGCTTTTACTGCTCGAGAGAATTGGAGAATTGGCGAAAAGTGAGAGGGTAAAAAGTTAACGTGACCTTGGGAAATATCCTAGTTCTAAATTCTACCGTTTTACTGCTCTGCCGGGTATTTAGATATTTGAGAATTATCAAAAGTCAGAATTTACTTAATCTCAAATATTATATTTGCAACATGAGTGCTGATGAGGATTTACTATTTTTGTTGTTTTATTTGGATAACCTACTGAAATCCTTAAACGTTGCATAATCGAAGTGCTACTGTTAAAAGGGACATCGACCTTTTTAAACTTCAGCGCTAACGGCTTAATTTACATCCAGACGCCATTGTTTGTACTTGAAATTCAAAGTCCCGACGCCGACGTCCCCTGTACAGTATAGTGCGTTTCACTTAAATTTGTAAGACTCTTTAAGTGGCAATAAATACTCTTTTAAATCCTATTACTAAACCCCTGTAATCCCTTAAAAGTGATTGCAGGTATACATTTGCTACACAGAATTATATAAGAAAAATCTCGTTTATAAAATATATTTCTTCAAATGTAAACACAAAAGAATATGTATCCATAGAAATACCAAGGTAATTTATAGATAATCATCAGAAATAAGTATTGTAACGAAGTTACTAGAAAATACGAAAGACTCTGTATATGATGGACAATTTAGTTTTATTCGTTTTATTTTTATTTTCATATCATAAATGCACGCCGGCTGGTCCGATAAGCACATGCATTTAAGGTATAATGGTCGCATTCAGGAGAAGAAATAGCTACGGAGCCGCTCAGATGGAGCGGTAGCGGATTCTGCTACATTCGTTATACGTCTACTGAATCGGGAGTCGAACCAAGTAATGACCTTGGAGTAACTTTAAATGAAAGAAAAAAAGTTCAGAGTATTCACCAATAACATTTGCTTAATTTTTCCCGCGTTATTTGCTGTTGGGTTTCCTGCCGCTGGTTTGTAGGCTGTATAGCTATCGATGTGTGTTCTTTTTTTCTTTACTAATTTGTCTTTTGTCCATGCAAACAACTGGCAAGTAGATTGTACATCAGTAGAATTAAGAAATAATTATTCAAGATTTAATATAAGTTAAAATGAAATTACACCTAGCAAAACACTAGTAAATATACTTCTCGTGTCTGTTAACAGTTTTTAATATCTAATGTTGAAAAATGATTTTTACTTTTTGATTTTGCAAACGCATTGCTTTGTACTAATAGTAATATTTCCGCTTTCTAATTGATCCTGAAAACTATATTTCAATTGAATACAATATCAACATCTAAATTTATTTTCTGTTTTTTTAAATCACTTTTTGAAAAAAAAATGTATCTGTATAATTTATGTGTTATTTATTAATTTCCGCTTTAAAAATTAAAATTGCTATATCTGTTAAGAATGAGCAAATAAAAAAATAATTTACTTTAACACATTTAAGAATGATATTTAATAATAATTTTTGATATTTTAATATTTTTAATACATTATAAATATTAAAAATAAAAGTTTTGCAAAACTTCTTCTTTTTCAAAATAATAACTGTGCCTATTATAAGGGCTACAACTCTGGTAGAGCCGCGCCAGCGTAAACTACACAACAATCACAAAGTTAAAAAGTAAGAGTATTTGAGAGAAATACTACTAGCTACGATCATTTTGTAATAATTAATAATACTTTTATATAACTTAAAACTACGATACTGAAAAAAGAGGGTAACTGAGTTATCGACTTTCATAAAACATAACAAATTTCGGATAAAATTCGTTTTCGTAGAATTTTACATAAACATTTTGCCAACTGTAGTATCGTAACCCTCCTTTGGAAATTTTTTGGAATCGAAAACCATTTCCTTCTTTCCTACAAGTACATCCGCAATAATCATTGCTCTTTCGGTACCATTCGACCGTGAAGATTGTCGATTTGCATATGCTGTATCTGGCGAAAAACTTACTCCTTTTCCATACTTCACACGATTAGCCATTCTCCAATCTAAATTTCCGCTGACTATAGATGGGATTTTATATGCAGCCGTGTCGTGATACAATTTACAAACTTGCACGCTACGGTAAGTCGCATATTCTTCTTTTTTCAAGAGAAATTGCGTATACAGGGTGATTCTGAAATAAAGGGTATCCTTTTAATAGGTGATAAGTGAGGCTAAAAGAAGACAAAAAATGAAGAAACGAAGTGGCTCCGTGAAAGTTGAAAATTTTCACAATTTTCCGAAATATTAAATACTGAAGCCGCCTCTGGTTAGAAAAAGGAAAGTGTTCTTTGTATTCTCGCCTTCGGAGTAAAAAGTGAAAGTTAAGAAGATTTACGGTTGTTGTAAAGCCATTGTAGTGCAAGAATGAAAATTTGTCAGACATGCCTATTTTCTTTGAACTAACGCAGGTGTAGTAGCACAATGAACAATAAATGCCATCATAAGCTACCACCTGGACATTTTCAACTTTCCCTTCTTAAATCTGAAGTTGAGGAGATCAAATAAATTGTGATATGTTTAACAGGCAGGGTTGTTGAAATGTATTAAGACAGTAAAAAGATAATAGCATAATTTATGTCACGAGCAATTAGACTCCAGTCTCGCAAGCAACATTTTAATCCCTTATTATTATTTAGTCATTTGAATAGAAAACATTATGGAAGATACTACTAATTATCGCTTCTGTATTTAACTCAATTCAATAAAATCAACCAATTTGGTTCTGATGGTTCAAATGTTCCTTTGCTTATTGATAAGTTACAAGATATTGAAATATCTGAGGTTTATTGTGGAGCACAATTTAGCATAGCTTTATCAAAGGATGGTCATGTGTATAGTTGGGGTAAAGGTGAAGGTTGGCAATCATATCAAACTTTTGTTTTTTTTATGGGCGCCATATTGGATTTCTATATTCGGTAAAAAGAAAATGATCACAAATAGCGACATTGTAATTTAACGGAAGTAGCCGCAACGGCGCCCTGAGGGGGGTCAAATGACCCCTGGCTTGCAAAAACAATTAAATGTATACAAAAAAAATAATTTTATGCTGTCGAAAAACATGGAATTGGACGGCAATCTTTATTTTGCCTCCCCCCCCTGAAAAAAAATCTTGCGGGCACCGTTCAAGTAGGCGTTGATTGCTCAAACAATAGCATGTTTGTTTGTTAATAAGACTACAATCAGTTGTTGAGCAATCCTCCAGATCAACAATTAATAAATTTGTTTATTGTAAGTTATCATTTTTTAGTTTTTTATTTTTACAGATTACTAGAAATAAATTTTAGATTTTCGAAACAGTACTCTGGTACTTTCAAAGCAAGCAAAAAAGATCATAAAATTTTTTTCATAAATCAGTATTAAAAAAAATTCCCTCTTGTATACCCCGTCGCTTTGCACACCTCTAGGTATATGTATTGCAGTTAAATTGGTATTACAGGAATTTTACGCAGTACCTACCTTTATTCTTTCATTAACAAAAGAATAATGTTTCTATACCTTTTCAACTTCAAATTAGGAACAATCAATTTCAAAATGGAAATAATCATACTTATAACTAAAATAAATATAATATAAATACAGGGTATTAGAGATAGCTAAAGTTTCTATATACAGATATACAGTGTGTCCAAAATTCGAGGCTCACCATTAGGATCTCGCAAAGGGTAAGAGATACGAAGTCGGTTAAATTAAAAGAAAGTTGGTTATTTTGGAGATCAATTTACTTACATTTTTGTTTTTTCAAAAAGTTCAGGACTTACTAGATATTTGGTAAAAATGAAATTATCTTATTTTTTTTTAAAGTGAAATATCTGAGGAACAAGCAAAGATAGAAAAGAACAACAAAGAGGGTGTTTTAGAGAATTTACTCTGAAACACAAAAAAATTTGTTTTCGCAACTGTCTTTTGTTTTACTTCGGCGGTGGAACGTAAATCCAAATCTTTTCCAATAGAACACCTACTTGATTTCCATATTACTGAACAGCACGCCTTAAATGCTTTTCAGTGATATGAAGTGAAAATCATTTCCCGCATAGTGCAAAATTTGCTAGAGCCACCCCTATAAAGTTGGTCTGGCTACGGGCCTGCTTCCCATTAAGAATAAACACAACAGGATCATGCTCTAAAACGCAGAGAAACGCCAAAGTTGAGCTCACAAACATACAAACCTATAGAATGGTCCAAAATTAACAAAAAATTGCTGTACATGTCCTAAAACAAGAAAATTCCCTGCAACTTGGCAACAAAGTAAGATTAAAAATTATTAGAATAGAATGAAGAAGCAGCTAACTTCAAGTCATAATCATGATGGAAGTAAACGTATGTCTGCACACCAATGGGTAGTGAACACTGGATTTTTAGCTATACTGTACTTTGGTATTTGTGGCTTAAAAGTAATCCTGTTTTCTGTCTAAAAAAAATGTAACGTGTACAACTAATGTCTTTTCAAGATCTTAGAAACCAGAAGGCATTGTCTATTCCTCATGAATTTAAAAGTTAAGTTAAATACCGTTTCCTTATCATTAGATCTAATTCTGGACCTGAGTATTAAAAGGGTCAATCTCTGTTTTTACCGTTTTTGAGATTTAACCAACACTAAAATGCCCTAGTTCAGTACTATCGACACAAAAAAAGGCCAATCTCCTATTATTAAAGGTTTATTATATACCATTTTGAGTTTCCTCACACTTACAATGGAGTTATATCTGCTTTTAAAACTTTCACCGCTAATATCTCATAACAGTGAAAATGGATATTGACCCTTTTAATACTCAGGTCCAGAATTAGTGTTGATATTCTTAAAACCATACGCATCGACACCTATTAAGTTACCCTTTAAAGTTCTTTCTTATTAAATTTTAATCCCAAACCTCTGTAATAACGCCATACTTTACATTTCTGACGCCAACAGTTACAGAATATGTATTACATTGAAGGGAGAACATTGGGAAGTGAGATAGCTTCAGGACTAAGCTGACGTAACGCTACTGATTGGCTGGATGCCAAATGCAACAACCGTATGTTCTCTACTATCCAAGTGACCAAACACTATACAGTAGGGTGGAACTTAACTATACGATGAAAATAAAACTTTATTTTGATGTGTAATAGTGAAATTTGTTTTCCTTTTTGGATGCCTAAACTACCAGCAAAAAACTTTTATGTTAATTCACTTATTTTTCGGTGCCGCACGGGCGTCAAAGTTTTACAATTTAAATATAAAGTAACTAAAAGTAAAAAAAGCAATTCAGCTCATATTTGCTTATATTAAGCAAATACTACTGAGAAGTCACCACGAGGAAGTGGCTGCGTATCGATTTCCACCCTCCCTCCCGCCCTTTGTTATATTAGCTGTTCAACCTAAGAGCTTATAATGCTTTTTAGTTTTAAACTTTGGCATAACATTGCGAGTCTTCAACTTTCCCATAATAAAGCCATCTCTAGCTTCAGATTCAGACACGATTAATGCAGCTTCCATGACAATCTTGACGCAGCTTTCCTCTGCCTGAGTATGACAAGCAAAACATGGAAAATCAGGTGTTTCTCCGGTTTGTATCATTTTTTTCACTTCTTCATTTAATAAGTCAGACAAAACAAGTTTTGTCAGTTTACAATCATTTCAATTTATTAAATCTACATACTCAGAATCTTCAAAGTTGAGAGGAAGAACTTCAAATCTCCCAACACTTTTATCAGGCTTGGATCTAGTCGCAATTATCTTCCTAAGTCGAAGTTCTCTAATATGATGCCAGGAATCAATTATCATCGCCAAAAGTATATTTTGATGATTGCCAAAAAAGGTATTCCTTTGAATAACTGGATCGATGATGTCTTTGTACTCTTTTTTGAGGTACCTGGAACATTTAATCATTTCCCACAAATAAATAGATTAATCCTTGCAAGAAGGTTTTACTTTGATGTTGAAGAACCATATATGACTATAAATTTTAATAACATATTTGGCAAGAACCTGTAAATTTGGAGGAGGAGTTTTGCAGAACACATATAAACGCAAAATTCTATTTGCTGTTGTTAGCCAACAAGAGTAGGCAATTTTTCCTGGGTTCCTTTTCGCTAAGTCTTAGGGAAATATGCAGCTTGACAAATAATTTCGAACCAGTACTTTTGGTCCATACTTAAACCCTTAAAATTAATTTGTGGCAGCTGCGATTCAATTTTTTTATAATTTCCATATCTTCACATTTTTCAAGTTGGTTTTTTATTGGGCCAGAGAATCTTTTAGGACCCACAGTCTTCCCATCAAGATGTTGACATAACTGTCTAAAGGAAAGCTCATTTGCATGTGGTAAGCAAATTATTCATCACAGGACTCTAACTCTTCTTTATTTTATGTTTTCCATAATATAAACTTATTGATAACTTTAAAATAGCTTTAACGCAATTATTGGTTTTTTGCGTTTTTTTAGAAAATCAGAGGCTTTGCGGCACCGGTAAATATTATTTGAAATTTAAAAGCAAAATATTTTCGTTTTATAGAGTTAAAAAGGAAAAGAATTTTCACTATTACAAAATCAAATTCGAAGCTTCATTTTTCAGTTCCACCCTACTGTATAGGTGTGCACCAAAAGATCGGTCTAGGACAATTTGCCGCGAGCTTTTGGCCGCAGACATATTTACCGCAGACACTTTTCGCCCCAGATTTTTTCGCCGCGGTAACCATTCACAAATGTAGCATACTAACAATTCCATTTGAAGATTTTTAGTTGAGGGCAGCGAAGCAAATGCGGACTCGATTTCAACTTCTTAGCAAATATGATATTTAATTTACCACATATTCATATCTACTAAAAACGTCTAGAAAACAAAATCTAACACAGTCGGTATATTTCACTTTTTTGTGGTATACGTATCTAATGCACAATTTTGCTTTAAAAATTTCCGTTGCGCATTTACTCTGCATTAGACACCATCTTTACAAAGATTAATTTTAATAAATTTTAATTTGTAAAACAGTTGTTCTTCTCTATGGTATACGATAACATGCTTAATATATTGCTAATAATGTTCTATAATTTATTGTTAATGACTATTTGAAGTAATAATAATTTCTTTAGATTCCAGACAATTTTGAATGCGGTTGTCTCATATAGTTCCTGTTGCAAATATGTGATTTTGGGAGAGATAATGCAACGGTTATGCAATATCAATCAGACAATAAGTCGAATAAGCAAAATTTTTACTGCCGGTTTCAGATTCACTTTTAACGCTTTTCAACATCTTTATTATGTGTGGTCACATTTATTTATTGGAATTTGTATGTTTATTGTATAATTTGTCAGCATTGTTTTTTATTGCATTTTGTCGGTAACTTAAAAATTGCATTCTTGAAGTCATAAAGTATAACGCAAGTCGCATTCGTTCCACATCTGTGAAATTTTCACTATATCCTATTCGAACCCTTAAAATTTAAATTACTTTATGGTTTTATTTGTACTAGGTACGTTAATAAATTTTAAAATATTTCTTGTTTCCTATTATTCCGCTAAAAGTCTGTTATTTACAGCCAAACCAAACAAATCTCCAGAACTTGCAGCCTCTTTGTCGGTCTAACACTATGGTCTAATTATATTATATTTACGATAATGGAGTGGACAATTTTTTTAAATTTTTTTTAAATTTTTTTGTCTATTTATATCTCGTCAATGTAACATTACAAAAATATTTAGGTTTTTCAATATTATAATAAAGTTGTGCGTCTTTTCTAAGATTTGTTCCCAAAGACTTAAAGAATTTTAAGAAAATGTACTTTACTTTTAAATACATTTTTAATTCACAAGTTTGTTTGCTACTTAGCTAAAGCATTTTAAAAGGGCTTTATTAATCAAAAGAAAAATAAGCACACTTGTTTGTCCCATACGAGTACACTATGAGACATAATAAAATAAAAAAAAAAGTTTGGGTGTTTTAATAAGCAGAGTGTAGGAGGGGGATGAGTATTACGGACCTTAAATCTACCTGGTCCTTGATGGTGGTGGTATATATAACATTTAAATTTTTTCACAATTTTTCAGTGTAAACTAGTAGTGTCTGTGAATAATCAAGAAATGGAGAACCAAAAGATTTTAACCAAGAGAAATAAGGAGAAGTTTGCCTCTAATGGATATTTGTATATCTTTGATCGAGAGAGTGCTTGTGCTACTAAAATGTTTTGGCGTTGTGATCAACGAAGTATAAATTGCAAAGCCCGAATTCATACGGAAAATGGTGTAATAGTGAAAGAAATTAATTCTCATAATCACGATGCTTCTGCAGCAAGAATCGAAGCTGAGGAAGTAATTACGAAGATAAAACTCCGTGCGAATGAGACTTTAGAACCTACAGTACAATTGATTAATAATTGTGTTGCTAATTTAAGTCAAAGTGCGGAAGTCGCTCTGCCAAAAGTCAGATCTATTAAAAAAATGGTCAGACGAAAAAGAAACCAAATTTCAGCAGCCCCAATAAGTCCCACAAGCCTAGAGGAATTGGAAATTCCGGAAAAATATAAACGGTATGATTGTGGAACCGGAAGTGAAGAAAACTTTTTAATTGCAGACAGTGGACCCTCACCTTATCGAATTTTAATTTTTGGAAGACAGAAAAATCTACAAGTAAGTAAAAATTAAAGTATAGAACATTTATTATGAGGTATTTGCAACATTTATTTTTTTTGGCCGCTTCAACTATTGGTAATTATAATATATATTTTATTTTTGCAGATACTACAAGAATCATCTCACTGGTTTGTCGATGGGACATTTAGATCTGCACCTCAATTGTTCTACCAAGTTTACACTATTTTGGCGAAACGGTATGGAGGTGTACATTCAATTATCTACGCACTATTGCCTAATAAACAAGAAAATACATATAAGATGTTAGAAATGCTTCTGGAAATTGAGCCTAGATTAAACCCTAAATTTATTTCGTTCGATTATGAAATTGCTGCGATAAATGCTTTTTCGGAAAAATTTGAGAAATGTAAAATATACGGATGTTTTTTTCATTTAACCAAAAACTTGAAAAAACAACTAGCGAATCTTCATTTACTGCAAAATTACAATTCAGATGGTGATTTTGCACTAAAGTCCAAAATGATCACATCGTTAGCATTTGTGCCAGTGGAGGATTTAGATGAGGCAATCGATGCATTAGCGGAATATTTGCCTCCCGAACTTCAACCTTTGTTGCAATGGTTTGAAGACAATTATGTTGGACGTCCTAATCGACGAGGTAATGGACGACGAACACCATTATTTCGTCCTGATTGGTGGTCTGTTTATGAACGAGTTCTTTCCAATTCTCAGAGAACTAACAATTATGCCGAAGCCGCCCATAAAAGGCTGCAGACAGAACTAAGGATGGATCATCCAGTCATTTGGAAATTTATTGATGAATTAAAAAAAATTCAACGGGGACGGGATCTGGCCTTCGAGAAACTCGTTTCTGGACAACAGCCAGAAAAGAAGTTCCAGAAATATATTAAACTAGACCAAAATATTAAGGCCATTGTTGAAGATTATGAAAATCGAAATATAATTGATTATTTACGAGGGTTGTCACACAATTATCAAATGGCGCCCTAAATTCGTTAATAAGTAACGTGAATTGTAATACTTTTATAATAATTAATCAAATTTTGAAATTTACTGTTTTTTTTTAAACGACAAACCTGAACACTTGGCTAATTATTCGACGCTAAAGATTAAGTAAGACTAGAAGTAAAGAGATCTAAGAGTTGTTGTGCACAATTTGTCGTTTATTTAATTTTAACTGCAATTATCAAATATGTTTATTTGTTTTTATTACAAGTGTACGAATAGAAGTATATGCCTAAATGAAAGTAAATTTACCACTCACAAACAATAAACAAATTTTGAGTTTTATTGACTAGCATTTTAAAACTTTGCATCTAGTAAACTGTTTCAAATTTTCAAATTCGTAAGATATGTAACAATTTGAAATAAGGTTATATTTAATATAATTTGATTTACTCACTATCAAATTTGCATTTTAAATGTAAGTAAGACTTATCTGTTCTTGTTCTATAAGCTATTAAATGTCGAGAAAACATAAAATTAGCAATCTGTCAAAATGAACTTAGTGCAATACTGCCAAACACAAAAAACGTTTTGTACACCATCCATTTTATATTTTAGTTTGTTAATTACGGATTATGATTTGTAAAATAAACTACTGTCGGCTTACTTTTATAAATTTCACATTAGTTATTACTATTATGTGACAAATTAGCAAAAATAAAGCATAATTTCACATTAGTTCAGATAAATATCTCAAAGTAAATACGTTGGAACTTATTTGCGGCGAACTGTCCCTGCGGTGAATTACTCGCGGCGAAACGGGGCCTACGGCAAACGTCTCCGCGGCGAAAGGTCCCGGTCCGCCAAAAGATGGCCACCTGACTTCAAGCGTACTTGAAGAAAATATATAGTAGGGGGAGGGGGCATATTTTTATCTCTTATTATATAGTTGATGTGGACATTTCATATTAGTTTTCCAAAATCTATTTTGTGATTAATGCTAAATCAGATCTTCTGTATTTGATTAATCCGCCCATTAAAAGTATTAATTGCAACATTATCCATACAAAATCTAACCAATAACAAACTTTTTTAATGGTAAGAAATCTAATAAGACTTCTAATTGCTAATCTATTAATGTTAATAATTGCATAACTTGTTCTGTTCTTCTTGATATTTTAAAATAAAGATTAAAAAAAATGTACAAATACGCTCTTATAAATTTTGCAAAGTATGCAGCCAAATCAGAAAATTATTCATACAATAAATTATAAGATCTAAAAGAGAATCTTAATATAGCAATTGCAAAAATTATTTATGGGCATAGGTTAGGACTAACACTTTACCACTAAATTTAAATTGTCTAACATAAAAACATTTATAAGAGTTTGTTAAATTCAGATTTGAAATGAATGATTTATGCTGTTTCCTTTTATTATCAGGATTTATTTTAATTGTTATTTCAAGATGTAATAAATAGCTTTATGCTAACCAATTTTAATTCCAACATGGCATGCCCAAGAATTTCCAGTCTGTCTACCCTTTCACCGCATGCATTAGATTAAATCAAAATAGGTATACAATTTTTATCTGATATTATCACTTTGCTTCCCTCAAACATTACAAAAAGCCTGCAAACAATTGCAAACTGCACTTGTACAGGCTGTTAATAAAAACTCTAAATTAATCAAGTTAATGTTGGAAATTTCTTTGCAAAAATCTCAAATTCAAATGTTTGTTTTTTATATGAGATCTTGCGATTCTGTTGGCAAAGTATCTTCTTAAAAATAATAATTCTTCTTGAGGTGGAACTACTGCAGTCTGAAAGAACATTATTATCTTTTAAAAGAAACTTGATATTAAACAGTTAGCAAAAGCATTCAACACAATTTTTAAAAAAAGAAAAAATGGTGGAACTAAAGTTTGAACATATACCAGATAAGTGTGTGCAGTGTATGGGAAATATACAATGTGCACAATTTACCTCTCTTAATTTAATCAAGCTTAATCAACTTTTCAAATAAACAAGATCTCCATGTTGAAAAAGTACCGTGTAATACAAGTAACTAATTTCCAAGAGAAATTGTGTAGACAAATGCATGCTACTGCATTGGACAAGGTTTTACTGCTGCATCATCCAGATGCTCAACTGCCAATCACAATGCAGATGCAAGGCAATCAAACACTGATCATTCTTTATTTTTTTCTCTTGGATATAAATTTAGTTTAGTTATCAAGTCTTGCATTTCATTCTCAACTGTCTTACGGTGTATATCAAACACATATGTATTGAAAATGTATTAAAAAAATTACGGATATATTCTAATAACTCCTTAAATATAGATTACAATTTATTCCACATTGTATAATTTCTTGTCAGCTGTTTTAAGACTCACAAAATTGTTTAACTGCTTAACTCTAAGTTTACTCCATATAATATAATTACTAAGACCATGAATTTGAGCTGCATGGAGAGCTGCAGCTTCAGGATACATGACTGTACTACAACCTAAACCGGAAGGAACATTTAAACTGGACCAAATATCCAAATCAACATTATCAGTTTTCACTGGTGGACAGTTAATGACAGGTAAAGTTGAATTTCCCGAAATGACGGGTCCTAGACCATTTGAGCGACCAGCCACAGCTATGAAAACAACTTTTAATGGTAGAGATTCATAATGGCGAACAATTTTTAAAGTATCCTCAGTTCCCTTGTGGGCTGAAGTTACACGAATATCAACGTTCAATCCTAACGCTACACAATGTTTCTTAATAGTTTGGCAATGTTCTTCATCTGAAGGACTACCCATAAGAATTACAACCAAATGGTCATTTGGTGGTAGAAGACGATCCAATTCTTCGCTCACCCATTGGAAATTGCGTTTCACTGTATCCAAATCAGCTTCAGTTACAGTAGTTAAATTGCGGTAGACTTGTTTATCTTTCATTAAACGTTTGTCACCAGATGGCCATAAACGCCAGCTATCTGAATCAATAATGTCTGCCAATAAGATTTCTCCTAAAAAATTAAAGTTTTGTTACTAAAAGAATTCTTTAAACAAATTATAGCAAATAACAAACCTTTTTCATCAACACCAAATTCAATTTTCATGTCAATCAGAGCACAGTTTCTAGTAGCCCATACTTTTTCGAGTACTTCAAATACCAAGACGCTGGTTTTTCTCATGATATCATACTCGGTTTGTCCTACAAGCAAGTAACCATTATTTGTTATCAATTATGAATTTAACAGAAATAAAATCCAATCCAGTAGTGTAGATTGAAATTTAATTACTTTTTCTTTAAATATTTATTTACAATTTTTTGCTTTTTCTGTAAATTTAATGGTAAGCAGATTTTTTTATCTACTAGATTATACAGGGTGTATTCAAAATAGCGTGTAATCTATAAACCATCAAAGAATCTGATTCAAAAAATTATATACTTTTTGCCATAAATCCATAGCTTTTAAAGCTGACAATGCTGCATAATATTTTACTAAGCTTGCTGATTTCAAAGCTGCTGTTTTTCATAAATGATTTTATAAAGTACATTTTTTTTCTATAATACCTGTCAAAGTACCTGAAAGTTGGCAAAACCAAAGCCAGTTGATGAGAGACAAAGTACCGACATCAAACAAAAGACAAATTGGGCTCATTAACAATTTTCCCAGTTTATAGGTTTGAGATTATTAAAATTTAAATTTTAGATCAAAGTAATTATAAATGCCTTGTTACATAATTATTACTCATGATTCTTTGCAAAGTTTGTATAAGCATGAGTATTTTCTATTTCCTAGACATCATTTTCATCACTTTCACAATTATCTTTTATAAATTGCTTAAAAAAGATTTTGTAGTGGTTGCGTAATCGTTTTTCGAAAAAGCTGGTTAACCCAATAACAATCATGTCATTTATCTCATCAGATCAGCAATAAAAAGTTAAGTCCCCCAAAAACCCACTCAATATGCAACAGCTAGGCATTTTTAAAATTACTTTCTTCTAAAATTTAAATTTTAACAACCTCAAACTTATAAACTGACGTTTACACTTGTCAAATTTGACATAAAACAACAACGCCCCTGGCGGAGAGAAAATCATTATTGAGCTCAATTTGTGATCGTTTTTTGTTTACTGTTAGTACTTTAGCTCACATCAATTGGTTTTAGGCAAAACATGCAGTTGCTTGGTTATTCTTATTGTTATTGTTTTCTAAAAAGCAAAATTTTATTTCTGTCAAACATAAATTAGGAAATTATGACATTGATAGGTATTATAGGAAAAAAATTATCATTAGTAATAGCACTGCAGTATTGCAACATATTTTTAAAGATTCTACAGTAAAGATTTAACAATAATAAAAAGCAGATTACAGGCAAACTATAACAAAAAGAAACAAAAATATGACCAAATATTTTCTTTTATTACTTCAACTAAAAATAATTGTACTTTATTTTCATTATTAAAAACAAGAATTTTAATAGGAATTTAATTAGGAACCTTAATAACTTTTTAATGAAGAAGTTTTTGTTGAAATAGTATTAGTCTCTTTCTCAGTGTGTGATGTATAGAAAAACGTAGTGTACATATTATGCACCATTTAAAATACACCCTGTATAAAATAAGCTTTTTTATTTTCTGTTTCTAAACAACTGTTAACAATTTAAATGAATTATAAACAGAAATAAGCAAATACTAAGAAAAATAAAAATTTTTTTTGAATAAATGAAAACATTTCAAACATTGCTTCCTATTTAAAACAATATAATAATCAAACAAAGATTGTTTATTTAACATAATTGAACTTAATCAATAAACTACTATATCTATCTATTATGAGCTAGAGAATTTAAAATAAAAAAAATGCAAAAATAAGTCCATGCTATCAGCAAAATGTTATGAAAGAACATTTTATGTTCCATTTCATCTGGAATTTTGTGCTGATTATGCTGAGTTCAATACATCTTTTATTAAAGATAATAAAAAAAAATTAATCAAGATTTCCCCTGCATTAGCAAAAAGGAAATTTACACCTACAGATTTAATATTTTAAATTGCAGAACTTCAGAAATCTCATAAACATGAAAATAACAAAAATAATACTCAATAAATAACAATTACGAAAGTGGTTACAAAATATAATGGAAATATTTTCGTAAGCAGCGGAAATTTTCTAAATAAATTGAGATGCAGAGCCAGAAATAGATAAAAGTTAATAATGATTAAAAGAGGTTAACATACCGATAGTAAGTCCATTAACCTTGAACTTAGCTGATACCAGCTGTTCCTCAGACCATTGGGGGTCATGATTTGCATCATCCTTATAAAATGTCTCAAATTTAGGTGGATAGAAACGATAACCTTCAGGTACACCAGTATTACGTCTAAGAAATGAACCAGTAGCCAAGCGTCTTGTTACCCATTCAATGGGTATCATTTCGCACTTTTTCGAGATAAAAGCATTATCTGATGCAATCTTTACAAATGCTGTCTTGACTCCTAGAAAGGTAAATGTAGAATGTAATCGCTGAGATAAAATCAATTGAAAAAAGATCTTACCAACTGAATTAAGAATTTCCATAACTTTTGCATTGGTCTTGTTTGAAATGGCAGCTTTACCAACCAAATCATGAGCTTTTACCCCATCTCCAGCTGTTATTCTGTCTTTATTCAAAAGAAGAACATGTCCAGGCACTGCAGGTAAATCATAGACTTGTTTGGTTTTACCCTCGATTACCAAAGAGCCTAATTTATATCCTCCAACTGAAAAACATTTAAAGTTACCTATTTATTTGTTTCAATAATTTTTTATGTACAGTGCATTCATTTTAACACTTCCCACCCTTAAATATCTTGCAAACAAATAAAAATATCATCGCAATTTATATATATATATACGCTATACAACAATGCAATCAGTTCATCAAGAGTTTATTTTCTGAGTTTTCTATTTATAACAAAGTTTTGAAATTATTTTTCTATTACTAGTTTTCTTTGCCTGATAATTTCTACTTTCCACACATTTCTAATTACTTAAATGTTTACAGGAATTTGAATTACCAAGCATATTTTAATTAACTTATTACAACTGAAAGTCTTTTGTAGGTAAAAAATACTTTTCATTTCATAACTGATTAGAAAATATTCCTTTTGTAACTAAATGGAAATAAAAATATACAGAAATTGGTGTCGCCTTTCTTGTAAAAATTAGAACACCACTTAAACCCACAGTCCTTAGAGTACCATGACAAAGCTCTGAATGCCAGAGCATGTTGCAAGAGTCTTCTAATTTATCTACCAACTGGCAACACGTTACCATTCTAGCTGACAACAAATTATTAGCTGGCATTGTATGAGACTATCCTAACTTTGAAGACCACGACTTACACCTACTCGAGTTTCATTAAAATAAATTTGCAATTAAGATTCTATAAATTTATTTAAGAATTTTTCTTATCAAAATTAGAAAAATCTTGTAACTAGCTAGCAAAAATATTTTTTATTTTTTTCATTTTCTATTTAAAATAAAGATCTTTTGTACGTATTACTTGCATATTAAATGTTTATTACCATAAGTAATTCCATTGGTGTCCAATTTTTCTCTTTACATATGTTTTGCTAGAATTATCTGTATGATACCCAGATAATGATTGTTTGTAAAACACTCACCTACATAATTTATGTTATAAAAAAAAAATCAAAAAAAGTTCAATCAAGGGGGGTATGAATTCTGCTACTTTTTTGTACCAACTACTGCAATCAAAATCGCATGCAAGTGTATAATAGTGCCTTGTAAAAGAATTTACTAAAAAGTTTTCGTTTCAATTCCATACAGGGTGTTTTAGGTTATTAAGTAAATAAGAATTTTAACATGGGAAAAATTTTGAGGGTCATAGTTTTCTTTTGCGTACTATATGTATCAAGACTTAAGAATAATGTAAAATAAGCTTTCAAAAAACAAAATGATTTTTTCTTTGTTTTTTATTCTTAATTCCTAAGCAAACTAATTCTAAAATCTTTTCCCCTGATGTTAAAATTCTTATGTTCTTGGCAAGCTAAGACACCCTGTATATGTAATTTAAGAATCATTCAAACCAAAAATCTATATACATATTGACATAAATATTGAGATAAACAAAATCTAAAGTAAAGATTTACATAAATACTTGAAAGGTATTTAATAAACTCAAATTATATGAAACTTTGTACATCCCTAGCAAGTTCAACCACATGATGCACGTTACAAACCACTTGTTGTTTTTAACCAATAATAATAAATGAAATTGCTTACCTTCCATTGCTAATGAACTGATGAATCACAAAATTCGACAAAACTAAAAGAACGTATAAACAATTAAATTCGACGATGATAAATTAACGTAAATACGCAAACAAATCACCGTCCAGAAGAACGTAACCGGCGCAAATCAACTCTACTTATAAGATATAATAACCCGAAAACAGGGTTGCCAGGTTGATGCTGTCGTCCAAATTTATTTAAAAAGTGGCCAAAAGTCAAACATAAAGGCCATCTGACACGGTGTTAAATTTGACGTCAAAATTGACTACAATTTCGTCATTGAAATCTGACATCGTTGCATACAGCACATTTAACGTCAAAACTGCATTTAAAAATTTGACAAAGAAATATTTATAATTAACACGTGTTAATTCTGCGTGTGAAAAACATGTTCTAAATATTTCTTTGTCAAATTTTTAAATGCAGTTTTGACGTTAAATGTGTTGTATGCAATGATGTCAGATTTCAATGACGAAATTGCAGTCAATTTTAACGTCAAATTTAACACCACGTCAGACGTCCCTAAAAGATATACTATAGTACTTGTTTGTAGATTTCATTGTTGTATTGAAAAAAGGTGGATGTCTGATGTAGATGCAATTTCGTTATTATATTATATGAAACAGTAAATGACTACACTTACTAGTAGATGTAAGCACAAATAGGGTTGCCAACTGTCCGGGTTTGACCCAGACAGTCCAGTTTTACGATAGTCTTATCCGAGCCCGGGGAAACTCCCTTGATGACCGGGTCACGTCGAAGAAATTCTATAAAACTTCGATGTGCCTTTTAACGCGTTAATAATTTGATAGTGTGTCGGACGATCAGGAAACTTCAAATTTTATAACTTTTTACTTAGTAATAAAGTTTCCGTGTTAAATGTTTTACTAAAAATCAATATGTAAAGCCCAATTCACACTACGCCTGCAATTATTGCATGCAATCAAGTTGCATGCGTTTCCATCATTCACACCACACTTCTCATCAATGCATTAGCACCAGTGATGTGCGTTGACACGTCAACAATGATTGTTGACATTTTCGTGTCAACAATTTGTCAACAATTGATTTTTCACGTCAAAAATGTCAACAATGTCGACAATGTGTCAACTTTGCAAATAAAGTAGGATTCTGCACATTTTTCGTTAAACCTAACCTGTAAACACAGGTGCTAAAATAAGCTAAAATGTCTAATAAGATCATTAATAAGATGTTCAAGACAATTCAAGAATCAAAATGGCTGAAAGGCCCAAGAATAAGAATTTTGATGAATTGGGATTTCAGTTATAAAACACTGCGACAGTAACTGAAGATGGAAAAGAAAAACCAAAATATTATTTAAATAAAATGGCATTAAAAAACTAAATCCCATGTATTTATTCTTATTTCCATGGAATCAGTAAAATTACAAGTATGTTTACTCATAGCTCCATAGGCTCATACTAAGATTTTTAGTTCGGATATGTGGGGGTACAGTTTATACCTTACAGAATCAGTTAGATCACTCAGAGTGGTTCTTTTGATCTTTCGTGTTCCTGGTTTTTGGTCTGCGCACGCTAAACTGTATACCGCGCGCTTGTAGGGGAGGTTATATATGCAGTTGATATTCAAATTTCACAACTAATGTAACTTACCAACACTCAACAATTTCACTAATTCACTTACAGAATATGCAAGTTGATTTCATTTAAATAATACAATCTTTTATGAGATTATTTCTTTGAAGGTTAAGGTTAGGGTTTTCATCCCTCCACTTCTGAACAGAAAATAGTGCTCTGCGCATAGACCGCGAGTTTCTTGAAGTGGAAGACAAAATGTAGGGGAAGTGATCCAACTGATTCTGTAAGGTATAAATTGTGGTGGGGGCAATTCTAGCAATGTGACAGTTAGTATTAATTGAAAAAACAAATGCTAACATGATGAACAACATTCTAGCATTTATTATTTTTCTAATCAAAATTATTCTATATGTACATTAGACTTGAACGTACTTAAGCATCTTACAATTCCCTGTGCCTCCTATTTGCCCTCACATACTTTAAGTCAAATAAAAATTATTGTAATAAACTATTTAAGATTTAAATAATAAAGGAAAAATCAAGTTTAACAGCTTTGCGCATGTGCATTCATAATGTCTAAATTGTTGACATTGTTGACATAGTTGACATCAATAAGGTCATATCAACAATTCTTATTGTTGACATGTCAACAATGAATTGTTGACGTCGACATTGTTGACACGCACATCACTGGTTAGCATCCCGCGTGCTGACGCACGAAATTAGAACTTGTTTAACTTTTTTCTGCATTTCTAGTAGAAAACTCGGTGTTTTTATTCATACCAATCTAAAATAACAATGTTGTAATGCTTATTTGTAAATACAACTGAAAATAAAGAGGTATCTCGTACGAATAAAGTGTATTTATATTAGTTTTACGGATTAACGATTCATATATATAGCACTGAACAAAGAGAGAGTGAGTGCAATTCATAAATAATAATCATTCAAAAGGCTAACCTAATACTAAAGAATTTATAATTACAGCAGTTAAAACAAATTTACAATATAAAGTCCACTTAAAAATAATGGCTAATTAAAGAAAGAGTTCAATTAAAGCTACAAACACGACAGCACATAAGCACAACATACAACCTACAAAAACCAACTCCAATAACTACCAAATTTGTAAATCGTAACGGAGCTTCGATAACCTAAAAATGATTCACAAGATCGCGCCTTTTTCAAAATAAAAAAAAACGCACGTGACGTTTTTATTTTTATTTTGCTAGATATTACCAACATATTAAAACCTTATTAAACCATAAAACCCTAAAGAAGCTAGCAGCACGCGCAGTGTGAACAGGTCCATGCTTCTTCACGCAGCTACAACGAAATGCAGAGAAAACGCACGCAATAGTCGCATGCGTGAGCACGCACGTGGCACGCGTAGTGTGAATTGGGCGTAAAAGTAGGAATTGAAAACGAAACGAAAATGAAAACGAAATAACGCAATAAAACAAAATTTCCCAAGAACAAAAACGGAAACGCAATTGACATAAATAATTTTCGTTCATGAACTAAAACTAAATAAAGAAGTTTTAATTACAGATTAAAACCGGTTTTTATCGACTTTGTTTACGTCTTGATGAAAATGTAAGGCGATGCAACGTGGCAGTTAAAATAGTACCGCACTGCCGCATTGCGTTGCGTTGGTCCCAGGTTTTGGGCGGTCGCACCATTGCCACCTTTATTATTATTTAGCAAGCAACAATGGTTGCACGGTATGCCCTTTGGATCTGCCGGTACAGACTATCACTGAAATAACAGATCAGAGGAGTTTTTGATTGACTAAAGTAATTTCTCATAGTCCCGGTAATTATAATAATAATAAATTGAGAAAAACTATTTCAATTATAGAATTTTTTGAGTTTATCTAACGACATACACTAGTTAATGGAGACCATCGCGTTATTTTAAAGGTCACTGAAATCTGAAACCGAAGATGAAGAATACCATAACCTTATATCATAACAAAAAATAAGCAAACATAATATCATCATATGTATTAGATTTGAGTATACTTAAAACAATATCACTTTTTAGTTAAAACAATAATTTTCAGTATAATAAAACTTTGAAAAAGTCATTGTGAATCAAAAAACTTCTATACTTTAACGACGTCAGTTACTTAAAAGAAAATAATGGGGAACCGGAATCGTATGAAATAAAGTCCAAAAACGGTTCTTGGTACCAGAATCAGTAAAACTATAATGGATCCAAAAAATGTCAGAATCGGAATCCAAATCTGTTTAGCGGTTCTTAACAATATCGAAATCGGAACCACTAGGTTTATTTTTATAGTACCAGAATCAGAAACGGAATCTCTAAACCATTCCGACTCCTGGTTAAAAATTAAGGAATTCCAAAAAAATTCCGAGTAAAAGTGACTTTTTCTGGCTCATCAGTAGTTGTGGAACTCGCTACGGTCTCGTCCGTCAAACCCTACAGGTTCGGCACAAAAAGTATTACTTGTACTCCTAATAAAACAATATACTATTTTCTAAAAATAACTTTTTGCTCATAGCTTGTTTATTTAAAGAGCTATCTAATAAAAGTTTAAAGACGATTTAGCAGAAATTTAATTTTCAACATCATGGCACACTTAGTTTTGTGACCAGATTTACTATTTTCGGCAAATATAATTTTTCTAAAATTGTTATCATAATCACAACTTTCCTGACTCAAAAGTAATTGGGATAGGTTGTGTTCGAGACAAGACCAGAAGGTTTTACGTAGAATGATCTTAAAACGCGCGGTCACCTCGGCTTTCTTCCTTTCCCTGTAAGCTCTCTTACATTCTGCAGAGGTGATGTTGGTGTTATGCGATTCACAAAGACTTTTTTCTTGTTGTAAGCGTTTTCGGTAGGTTTTTTGCGCAAATAATGGAATTTTATGATATTTATTGTTGAAAATCTTCACTTTTATCTCTATTTTTCAGTCACTATATACAGTCTCTCACAAATATTATTATATAAGATGAAATTTAACAACACCTTATATGGTGACCGCTCTCTCCGCTACCCGCGTCATCACGTGACCTTGAGTTAGTACTATTGTCTGTTTCACGACCAGATAGAGTAATAAAAACGCCCCTTGAAGAACGGGCAGTTTGAGAGACATTTCCTGATTGGTGGGTCAGCTTCACACCAGCAAAGAGAATGTAACAGCGCCAGCGCAATTTCAAATTTGCAGAAAATCAGTAGTTCTTTAATTAAGTGTAAAACGGGCTGCTGTCAACTAGCTCCTCCCATAATGATTTATTACTCTATCTGGTCGTGGGACAGACTATAGTATAACATTTCATCCTTCACCTATCCAAATCAGTTATAAGCTTTTCGGCCATTAGACAAAAACTAAAGACGTATTACACGTCAAAAGATCAAAGAAGCGGAGAAGGCATCACTTTACCTGCCTAGAAAAAGAAATTATTTACTGACTATTTTATCAAGAACAAGTCATGGCATGACCAACTGTATATTCCATTAAAAAAAAATAAACGAACTTGGTATTTGTCATCTAGCCATTCTGTGTCCGTGACCTCTCTCTTCAACTTCTTTTAAGAGTCCCCACAAATGCTTTCTCAAAACATAGGACGAGTGCAAATGAAAACGCTTGTTTGGAGTTACAATACAGAATTCTCATTTAAAAGAAATGGTATTTTATAAAACACAAAGTTCCATTTAGAAAAGGTTGCAAAAGATCTACAAAATATGATGTAAAAATCAATTGCCGAAATTTAAAAAAATGCTGGAATATAGACAATTCGCCAATCTGGCAACCCTGCTCTGCTTACAAGAATAATGTAATTCGTAAACGCATGCGCTAATTTCGAGCTTTCAAAATAGAATTTTGAAACTTTTTTTATGAAAAGAACTGATAAGACTTATATTGCATAAATAACATACGTAAGAAATAAGAAGATATTACTTAAAATATATTATTTATTACAGAGTTGCTTAATCGGGTATTATTCTAAAAATTGAGATAATGATAAGTAACAAACATTTCTTAATAAGAAAGAAAAAAATCAGAGCATTTAATTGGATTTCGCACAGAGGCGAACGAGTACCACTCACGTGGTACACAAGCACAAAAGTGGAGGGAAGCACCACGTGTTCCGCATAAATACGAAAGGCGCAAAACGAAACAGGGTTTGTTAATTTTGTTGATTATAAGAACGTACTAAAAGAAAGCTGTTTCTAAGTAGTGTTATAAATTATCGGTAAGATTTAATTTATTTACAAGTTCATAAATTCATCATAAACGAGTTGGAGGTATTAGATGTAGAGTATAGGGATGTACAAAATACTTTGCTTACCGTATCAAACAGTAACAAACGCTGTTTAAAAGGGAAATTATATTTTTATTTATGTTCAAAAACTTTCGTTGCCATCAAAAATGTTCGTAATACTTATAGATAAGTCAAAACACCAATGGATAAAATTTAAAGTTAATTTAAACGTCTTATATTAGGGAAAAACCTTTTTAATAATGATTCAATTAGAAAACTTCGTTTTCATACATTATTGAAAGTAATGTTATCATAAGCAACAGTGTAGTATTAGGTTGATTTTAAATTTCTCTAAACATAAATATATCTTAATTTATTTCTTTTTTACTTGAGAAGAAACCCCAAGAAAAAATCTTTTTTGGACGTTCAATTAAAATAATGTAGCAATTAAGTATGCATTTAATAATTCTGCCTTATATTAAAAATAGTATTAAACATCTCTAGGTTATAAAAATTGTCTACTTTGGATACACATTATATTCTACACGTGTTTCACTATATTAATTGCAAAAGCAAGTTGATAAAAAGTTGATATCTTCATTAAAACCCAAAATTAAATATTTAGAAATAGATAACATTTTTAACACTACTTATGGTTTATATAGTTAGCAACAATTTCCACTTTTTTCACTCCATTATTGAATAAGATAAATGATGAAATTAATGCAGGTCATTTCACAATCCACAAAATCAAAAATCAAAGAAGGTTATCGGCTATACATTACGTGACACAGAAAGGATAAGATATATATCCATAATTATACTGAATACTGCTACAAATATGTTGAGCAATTTGTTTTTTTCATAATTTAAATGACGTATAAATTGTATTCTGTTTATTATTATCTTCATTGATGACTCTTTTTTTATTATTGTTATTACCGAACTGGGTGATCAACAACTTATTTGCTATTATTTTTTTATTTATAGAGATATGTCAACGAACTGTGACCAACCATCAAGCTCTTCTTGCCAAGATGGTTCACAGGAATTAAAAAAATACCCATTGGGGAAAAAGAGATTTGGTCGAGGAGCTGTCGAATCTGGACTCACACACGAATGTGGCGTTTTTGGTGCTATTGCTACTGGAGAATGGCCTACTTCTCTAGAGATCTCACAAATTATTTGTTGGGGGCTTGTAGCATTACAACATAGGTAAAATAACTAAAAGCAACTTGATCAAAAATTATAGTTGAATCTAACAAAATTAATTGATTAGGGGCCAAGAATCTGCTGGTATAGTTACCAGTGAAGGTAAATGTACAAAACATTTCAATGTACACAAGGGAATGGGTATGATAAATAACATCTTCAATGATGAGGCAATAAGAAAACTGAAAGGAAATCTGGGAATTGGACATACAAGATATTCAACTAGTGCAGCTTCAGAAGAAGTAAATTGCCAACCGTTTGTAGTTCACACTGCACATGGGGCTTTAGCTGTTGCACATAATGGAGAATTGGTCAACTGTGATAGTTTACGTAAAATGGTAAGCATGATAATTATTTATCATTTTTTATATATCAGTATATTTAGATTCATCCACAATTGTTTATAAAATATTATTAATCTTATCACTTTATTATTTCTTGAGCGTGTCTATTGTAATTGTAGACTAAATGAAAGAAAATCCTTGTTAGTTGGCCTATTATAATTAGTTCTCAATTAATCAAACAAATTCAGAAAACGATTTGAGTTTTATTTAATCAAATATTCATTATTGTATCTTATCAGCTATTGTTATGTAAAATCTCTTAATAAGTTCAGGTGTCCTTTGAATATTCAATACTTTAGCAGTTTGATAGATAATATACTAATAATATACTTCTACATTATTACTGAGTTTGAATAAAATTTAAAGAACTCAAGAATGGAGAGTGTATGCATGAGACACGTGGTATAATCAAAATTAACTAATAATACACGGAAATGGAATGTTACCATTAGTTTATAAAATTTCATTGAGTGATGTAAAAATCTAAATATAATGGCATAATAAAAATCAGAACCAATGTAGAATATCATCTTTCACTACCCAAATGGAGATATGTGAATTATTATTGTACCAGATTATTAACTGTCAGTTTCCAATACTGGAAAACTATTGTAAAAGAAACTTTGTAAATATACAGGGTGTTAACTAAAAATTTAAATTACAATAATATTAAAATACCAATATTGCCATGAACAGTTACACAGAAATCTAAATAGTGATTTGGCAAAAGTTATGATAATTTGCTAACACTACCATTATGCGTATCTTTATATTCTGCAAATTCTGTTAATGTATTACTGTCATCTTACAAGGTTATTGATGAAAATATGCCAAAAAAAGATGTGAACAACTGCAATCAGCATTACCAGAGCTGACAATATATCTTCTGATCTGACTATTTTACAGGTTTCTGATGGCATGCATCCCTTTTGTTGTGACTGTGTTGTCATCCCAGTATTGGTTTTTAGTTTCCAATAAAAGTCATTTTTTAGTTTTTCTCCAATAATTTCAGTTGGAGGTTATTATTATAATCAATGTTTTTGATTCAATTTAATAGGTTTGTTGGTCTGATATAATTTCATAAAACATACAATATAAAGAAAAAGTATTTGGTAGTTTTTATGTTACTAAAATCTCAAATATTGGCAATTTTGTAATTATTTTAAAACCCTGTCTTGTAATATTTGGAACATGTCAATTAATAACGGAAAAGAAAAACTGAAATATCTTTTTTTGATGCTGCAAATTTTTAAATACAGCAAATTTGAAAAACTCTGTAGGATGCCATAATTTTGACAAGGGATCAAGGCAACTACCAATTATTAAAATGAGAAATAGTGGAATTACCCACATAAGATTGACTATGCTTCATCTTGTTTGTTAATGGTTTAAAAACGACTGAAAATTAATGATTCATTTTTATTTCAAAACTACACAAATTATTACATTTAAAGTTCAAAGAATTTATTTGTAATACAAAAATCCTGTAAATCATCTATAATATTCGAATTTTAAATAATATTTACGTAAATGACAACTTTCTTAATAACTCCTTAAATAACAAAAATACCCTTTATCTTGTTTTGAACATAATTTTACAATTTCCGGACGTCATAATAATAATATTTTCAGAAATCTGTTGCAGATTATTTTACAAATTAGTAGTAAACATTTATATGTGCACTTTTTATTTTGAATGTCTTTTTAATTAACAACCAATTATTTTTTAAATTTATGAATACCTTCCCAATGATAAAACATAGTTGAAAGATTAATGTTTTAATATTAAGCGATAAAAATTTATTGTGTTTAGTGTGATTAGAAGAGTTCAATAACTTCATTTAGATAAATTTGTCTGTAGTGGATGATTAAATTTAATTCTCAACATTATTCAATAGGTATTATCAAGAGGGGTAGGATTATCAACACATTCAGACAGTGAACTGATAACACAAGCGCTTTGTTTAAATCCACCAGAAGGAGAAAAGGACGGACCTGATTGGCCTGCTCGTATTAAACACTTAATATCATTAGCACCCCTTAGTTATTCACTTGTTATCATGTTGAGAGATAAAATATATGCTGTCAGGGATCCTTATGGGAATAGACCTTTATGTCTTGGGAAGATTTTACCTTTCAATGAACGTAAGCTTTAGTGATATACATCAGAAAAACATAAAACATACTAGTTTTATTATAGCATTATATGGAGAATGTGATGAAAGCAGACAAGCAGAAGGTTGGGTTGTATCATCAGAATCTTGTGGTTTCTTATCTATTGGAGCTCAGTACGTAAGGGAAGTGTTTCCTGGTGAAATAATAGAAATGACTAGACACGGAATTCGATCGATTGATATTGTAGACAGGCCAGCTAATAAAGCTCAGGCATTTTGTATATTTGAATATGTTTATTTTGCCAGAGCCGATAGTATCTTTGAAGGACAGATGGTTTATGCAGTACGACTACAGTGTGGTCGACAGCTTGCTATTGAAAAACCTGTGGAAGCTGATATTGTCAGTTCTGTTCCAGAATCTGGAACTGCAGCTGCTCATGGTTATTCTAGACAGGTAGATATTTAAATTAAATTTTATTTTCAAATTTAAATAATGATAACCCTTTTTTATTTTTCTAGACTGGTATCTCATTTGCTGAAGTACTCTGTAAAAATAGATATGTTGGAAGGAGTTTCATTCAACCTAGTACCAGATTAAGACAACTTGCAGTAGCCAAAAAGTTTGGTAGGTTTCTTTTTTAAAATAACATTAAATATTTACTAACATAATTTGAAATATTTTAGGTGCTTTATCAGGAAATGTAAGAGGAAAACGTATCATCTTAATTGACGATTCCATTGTGAGAGGCAATACGATTGGTCCCATAATCAAGCTACTAAGAAATGCTGGTGCTACCGAAGTTCATATAAGAATTGCTAGCCCACCACTCTTGTATCCATGTTATATGGGTATCAACATCCCTACAAGAGAAGAACTGATTGCAAACAAATTAAATCCCAAAGAGCTAGCAAAACATGTTGGTGAGTAATAACAATTAAAATTAATAAACTCAAATGCATGAAGAAAATAATATTGAATTTATTATAACAGGTGCTGACAGTCTAGAATACTTAAGCATTGAGGGATTAGTAAAAGCTGTGAGAAGTGATATAAAAGTCAAGAGTCCAACTATCATAGGTCATTGTACAGCCTGCTTGAGTGGAGAATATCCTGGAGGAATACCACAGGAATTAGAATGGTAAACAAATTTAAAAAGAATGTACATACAGGTCTAATTGCTAAATTTATGGCATTAGTGCTTAAAAATATTTCTTTTGGGCACTAGTGCTTTAAAAGGCTATTTTTGAGATGGGTGTAGGAATAATACTTGTTGACCTGTACTTTTAAATGTTTTGTTAATATTGTGTTCACTCGTACTTACTAATGTCAAAGAGTTCAAACAAATTTCCAATATAGTTTTTTGTGATATTAGAACTTCAGCAATAGTTATTCAAAAATGCAAATCAAAATCGATGTGCCTTATTTTAGATAGATTTACATAAGATATTTCTGTTTATGCAATCTTTAAAAAAAATAATCAATTCATAGATATGGCTTACTTACGAACAATTTTTTTAATATTAGAAAATTTTTATTAGTGTATGCATAAGTGAACAACTTCAAGAAAGATGATAAAGTGTAATAATTTTTGTATATTTAATAGATTCGATACTTTCTATATATTAATTAAAGTTAGTAGTTTGAATCAATTTGATTCGATGTAAAATAAAAATTTTATTATGATTTCAGTTAATCTTAAATAGGGTGAAACCAAAACTATTTTTATTCAATAGAATTGATCTAATAAATATTAATATTAGAAAAGTAAACACTGTTTGTTTAACCTTCCTGATGAACTGAATAGTTATTATTGTTATTATTTAAGAGGCTCTTAATAACCTAGAATACATAAGTAGATTGCAGTAATTTAATTTATGAAGAAAGGCAGCCAAATTACTTATATCTTTGCTGCATCTTAAGAGTGATATGTATAAACATTTTTCCACCAATTATGATTTGTCTGGGACAATTTATCATATAATCTAATTTCTATGAAATGTATGTGCATCAACCTTCGTCCAACTATTTATTTTTAAATATTATTTTAAGAATGTTTGCTTATTAAAGATATTTTTTAAATATATATTTACATTAAGAGGTCTGTTTATTTAAATATGTATTTTATATCTGTAATAAAAACCTTAATATTTTTAATATGATGTTCTTATTTCCGAATGAATTACTTACTGTTTTTTTAAATTTAAATTACATTCAAAGCATTTTATTTTATTTATTGTAACAAAAAGGTTATGTTCAAATCCTACCTGCAATAAGACTATTTATTATAACTGTTATTATAAATTATACCACTTACATTCAAAGGGTTTTCTTTTAATTTAACAGAATCTCCACAGAATAGTTTTGCTGACAGCTAGAATATTAGAATATCAAACTTTCCATATTCGTATAATTGTGATTCCTGATCTTTAAAACAAATTCAAATAACTAGATTTCATGTCAAAAATACATGAAAAAAAAGTTTTGACTTAGTTAATTAATATAATTGCACATTCACATATCAATATAAAACAGGAATTTGGACCTGAAGCCCTATTGCTCGAGTTTTTTTCTCCCAAGCCTTTCTGTTTATTTTAAGGGCCTGCTAAGCAGAGCTGTCAAATTACTCAGTTAAAAGTAATTTGATTATCAATTACCAATTACTTAAGAAAATAATTGGAATTTCAATTACCAAATACTTTCATTTTCAATAAATATTTCAAATACCAATTACTCTTACAAAGTAATTGAATCACTTGTATGTAATCTAATTACTTTTTAATAATCGACAATTACAAAAGTAGTTTAATTACATTTTCTATTGTAATTAAACTAAAAAAGCATTTGAAAACCAAAATTAATTCAATTAAGAACATGATTTGTTATTTTCTAATGCCTTTTTAAAGTTAACAGTTTGTAATTTTAATGCATTCCTAGTAGGTACTCACAACAGGAGCTTGAAGTTCAAGGCTCAGGGTGAATGTAGAATATATTTTTACGATGGAATATTTGCAAGCCTGACGGGTGTTTCAAAAATTTTGAAATCACAGTAACTTGTGGTCTAATGAACGTTTGTCAAGTAATGGTTTATAAGGGAATTAAATTTTTTTTTGTACCTAGGCCGGCAAACAAAAAACAACTAAATTACATTTGTGAAATACGAGAAAACATAAGATGTTGATTTCAAAATTCAAATACATATTTAAGTTATAAGTGTCACTTTGTAAATTAATTTTATTTACGCATCTGTCGGCACAAAAAATTTTATGTATCCGATGTCCAGAAAATGTTTTGCGAGTACTCGTATTTGCTGGCCTTGGCTAATCACCTCGGCCGGTAACTCTACTCGTACCTACTCACAAAAGTGCATTTTCTGGACAAACAACAAACACTATTGTAATTCATAGCCGAGCTGAGCTAAGCTTGATTTCGAGATTTCATTTTGGTTAAACACCCATTATAATGTGTTTAAAACTGCCTTTTTGACATGCGATAATTTATTTCTTGGTTTTCTTGTTGGTAAAAAACCTAGGAGCAACAAATAAAACTATAATATAGATATGGCAAAATCTTTATTCAAAGCATGAATATCAAAAACAAAAAAACCACTTTTCCATTAGGTCTGCATATTATACACACGGTGATGGGAAAATGGGAGACCATAATTATATACACCACATTATTCTGAATCACGAGAAGGTCATGAATCTGCTTTTTTTAATGATCTTGCTTTGTTTACAAGACATAACAGTTCCCTAAACCATATTTAGGACTGGATTGCAACCGGCATAAACAAAATTCTTACACTTCTATAAAAAGACATTAAGATTTATTGCTTGACATTATTATTTAATTGTTGAAAAACCCAGCCAATTAAAATTTAAAATTGTCAAGATTAATTCTTAAAAAATGCATATTTTGGCATAGCTGTAAAATTTAATAAGCTAAGGGCCAAGATATTCAACTCCTAACAAAGCTTCTAATAACTATTTTGCTAATAAGTTATTAAAAAGCACATTTGTACCAGGTGTATACCTCTGAAATGAGACTTTCAGCTATTAGACCACAGATGTCGCTAGGAGTATTTTTAAACTGTCCCAAATGTCTTTATTTTTTTCGTCTGTCATCTGTCAACAATATTCAATTCATTGTTTGTGATGTTTCATACAACAACGAATTTTTTTCGCTCTTAAAAATGTCGAATTTCGTGACTTCAAACTAAGATTTGCGGACATCGTTGATTTTCTGTTATCAATTGAAGAAAAACGCTTCTCAAGCTCATCAAATGCTTATAGAAGCTTACGGTGGACATGCTCTAAGCAGAGCACAGTGCTTCAGGTGGTTTGAAAAATTCCGAAGTGGTGATTTTAGCGTGGAGAACGAGGAACGTGGCCGGCCACCGAAAAAGTTTGAGGACACCGAATTGCAAGCATTGTTGAATGAAGATGATGGTCAAACGCAAGAAATGATGGCAGAGCAGTTGGGAGTGACCCAAAAAACCATTTGCAAACGTTTGAAAGACATGGGCATGATTTTAAAGGTCGGAAGATGGGTGCCGCATGAACTGACTGAAAGGCAGCAAGAGAACCGAAAAACCACTTGTGAAATGCTGCTCTCCCGGTTCAAAAGGAAGTCTTTTTTGCATCGAATCGTTACGGGTGATGAAAAATGGGTGTATTTCTCCAATCCCAAGCGTAAACGATCGTATGGTCCGCCCGGCCACAAGCCAAAATCAACGGCCAAACCAAATCGCTTCGGCCGCAAGGCAATGCTGTGTGTTTTCTGGGATCAGCATGGTATGATTTGGTACGAGCTATTAAAACCAGGTGAAACAGTTGACGGTGCACGCTACCAACGACAATTGGCCGATTTGAACAGCGCTATACACCGAAAACGCCCAGAATATGCCGATCGGCGTCACAAAGTAATTTTTCTTGATGACAATGCACCACCACATCGAACAAGAGCGACCCGGGAATTGGTGGAGAGGTACGATTGGGAACCGCTGGTGCATGCGGCTTACTCACCAGACTTGGCGCCTTCCGATTATCATTTGTTTGCATCGATGGGCCACGCACTTTCCGAGCAGCGCTTCAATTCTCACGAAGAAGCCAAAAAATGGCTCGATGATTGGTTTGCGGCCAAAGACGGCCAATTTTTTTGGCGCGGCATTCACAAATTGCCTGAGAGATGGGTAAAATGTGTCGCTAGCGATGGCTATTATTTTGAAGATTAAATTTGTAACCATTTTTTGTTAATAAACGTTTAAAATTGAAAAAAAAAGTCTCATTTCATAGGTATACACCTGGTAGATTTCCAGTTCAGATTTTCTAAATACTAGTTATTAGATACCTAACAAATAATAGCAACAACAAAAACTTTTTTAATCACAATTGTAGAAAATTCCTTTTCCAAATACTTTAATTGCATTACTTTTGCCGAATTTTGCCGAAGAAAAAGAATTGGATTACTTGTAGAATAATTCAGATAGTTTAAAAGTAATTCAATTAAATGTTAAGTAATTGAAATACTTCAATGGTAATTGAATTAAATGTAAAGTATTTGAAATACTTTAAAAATGAAAACCCAATTACCAATTACAATTACTTTGGAAAAATAATTCAAGTTCCAATTACCAATTATTCAATTTCAAAAGTAATTGAATTAAAGTAATTGAAGCACTTGAAAGTAATAAAAATACTTTAATTGCATTAGTTGACAGCTCTGCTCCCAAGTGGGTGCTTGCAACTCTTTAAAAGATTGCTTCACTCTGTCCACAGTTTTCTAGGCCATGTCTGTTTGCTGTTTTTTCTCCTATTTGTGTTTGGAATATCTTCTGTGAACTGATTGGTTCCCTTTCTAACAATATAACCCAACCACCTTAGTCCATTTTATTGCTTGTTCTTTATAAGAGAGAGAGAGAGAGAGAGAGAGAGACTGCAAATGTGGGGATATTGAGAGGATCATACATTGTTTCCTGTATGATATGTGTGGTACAGCTTAATTAGTAGTTTGTATTATCAACAGTAATACACCAATATAGGAGGTATATTATCAAAATACCATAGTTTCTTATGAAACAACATACGACTTCTTAAAAATTTCTACAATTTAGAATTTTCATTTATAATCTGATAAGAGCCCGAGACCAAAGGTAATGATGATTTTACCAAATAGAAATTTTTTTTTAAAAATTGTATTTGAGTGAAAATCAAGCTATTGATGATAATATGCCGGCTGTTGAGGTTTACTTGATTGGATATTTTATCGAGGAAAAAGAAATATAAATTAATTAAATATAAACAAAACAAAGATTATTTCAAGAATTTGCAAAAAGCAGTTACAGAGGTCTTACCACTAACTCATTATCAAACTTATTGTTAAGACCACTGTTACCAAGATGGTTGCTAAGTAATTCTGCGTTTCTATTGGTTCGCAGAAACCGAGGTAAAATAATTAATGATTCTGACTAATCATAGGAAACTGAAGATAGCACAACTTTTTTAGATACAGCCAAAATGCATCTTCCTGAAAGTAATAATCTGGTTTGTTAAAATAAATACTGTGGGATGATGTACTGATTTTTATTTTAATCATAAATTTTCATATTGGTATCTAATTCTTCAAACAAAAACACCCAACTTGTCACAAAACATCCATTGTATCTAACAAAACAATCATCTTCAGGTCTACTACAAACTACATAAATAAAATTAAATGCTGGTTAAATATAAGTTTCTTATGGTCTAATTACAGGTTAAGAGACTTATATTTAACCAGAATCTAATTTCATCTATGTATTTAATAAATAAATAAAACACCTTTATCTGCTCACGATAATCTTCGTTTATTGAACACTACATATATATATGTAGTGTACATGTATATAAGTGAAAAAATAGGTACATATATATTCACAATACACACATAAGGTGATTTATCTATTTGCACATTCAGTCGTGTGTCGGCGGGGATCGACCACACACACTCATAATTTTTATTTAATTTTACTCAATAACTTAATTTTTATGTATTAGATCAATAATTAGATTAATAATTTACATTAATTAGTATAGCATAAAAAATATATATATATATATATATATATATAAAACACATGGGCTGAAAAGTCCCAGGCCTAACAAATAGATGGCGCTAGTTCTATTGCATTCACCGCTTTTTCAGTTAGTACTAACCTTCAAAGACAGCTGTTAAAATTTCATGATATTCTATTCATTATTTTGTGAGTTATTGTGCTAAGAGTGACGCTACTTTTGTTATTTTCAAAACAATGGATCAAAAACAATTTTGTGTTTTAATTTTACACTGCTTCTTCATGGGAAAAAATACCGTTCAAGCGAAGCAATGGCTTGAAAAGTGTTATGGGGACTCCGCTCCATCAGAAACAACAATAAAACGTTGGTTTGCTGACTTCAAACGTGGTCGTAGAGACACCGATGATGCAGAACGCAGTGGACGTCCAAATGAGGCGGTAACACCAGAAAACATAAAAAAAATCCACAAAATCGTTTTGAATGATCGAAAAGTGAAGTTGCGTGAGTTAGCTGACATCGTAAAGATATCAAAAGAACGTGTTGGCTTTATATTGCATGAGCATTTGACTATGAGAAAGCTCTGCTCAAAGTGGGTGCCACGTTTGCTCACTGTTCACCAAAAACAAGAACGTGTTGATGTTTCTGAGCAGTGTTTGGCCATGTTTAAACGTAACAAACCGGAATTTTTGCGTCGATATGTGACAATGGATGAAACATGGATCCATCACTTCACTCCGGAATCAAAACGATCGTCATCTGAGTGGACAGCAACTGGTGAACCTCGTCCAAAGCGACCGAAAGCACAACAATCGGCTGGAAAGGTTATGGCCTCGGTATTTTGGGATGTGCGTGGTGTAATATTCATCGACTATCTTGAGAAGGGAAATACCATCAACAGTGAATATTATATAGCGTTATTGGAGCGTTTGAAGGCCGAAATTGCAAAGAAACGACCGCATATGGCAAAGAAAAAAATTTTGTTTCATCAAGACAACGCACCGTGTCACAAGTCAATCAAAACAATGGCAAAACTACATGAATTGAACTTCGAATTGCTCCCACATCCACCGTATTCGCCAGATTTGGCTCCCAGCGACTACTGGCTGTTCGCAGACCTAAAAAAATGCTTGCCGGTAAGAAATTTTGCTCGAATGAAGAGGTTATCGCTGAAACTGAGTCCTATTTTGAGGCAAAAGATAAATCGTTCTACAAAAGTGGTATTGAAATGTTAGAGCGGCGCTGGAATGATTGCGTTGTTCTTGATGGAAATTACGTTGATGAATAAAGCTAATTTTGAACAAAAAGAACCGTGTTTTCTTTGTTAGGCCTGGGACTTTTCAGCCCATGTGTTATATATATTGTCAGTCCCGATACGTTCAACAGGCTACCTCAGACCCACCATTTCCAGTTGCTTTTTTGGTGTATATTTTACATAAAATACTAGTATTTAAAAAGCACTCTCGAGGCATGCCGAGAGGGGTGAGGAATTCTCAAAATTAAAGATTTACTATGCAGTGCTATCGTTGACAGGCCCAGCATATAAAACCGTCTTGTGGAACCCAGAAATATACAATGTACATAGACAACCGATGTTGACAAGCCCTGCTGCGTTGTCAATTCTATGGGATTGGTAATGTCGGTTTTATGATCTATTTTATACACAAAGCATTTGTAACTTTCTCGCGTCTATAATCTAATTTAGTTTGAACTGTATATAGGTAATATTCCAAGTGCAAGCCTATAATGGGGTGGCTCCATTTATTATAACTCATAGAAATTTATTCATAGCTGTAAATTCTATTATTTATACTGTTTATAGTAGTTTATAGAATAAATATAAACCACAACCGAAATTTGCAGAATGATTTGAATTAGTTTTAGTGCGGTAATATTTGAGAGTATTAGGCGAAATATGGTTGAGTCGATCAGTAAAAAACAAAACGGACTTAAAATTATCAACAATGTCTATCCAACTACCGAATTATGCTGAAAATTGTTTTTAATAATTAATATTAATAAACGTAAATAGTAATAAGGTAAACATCAATAAACTCTCAATTAAAATTACTTCAACAAAAATAGGCAAACTTGAGAACAGCCGATAAGTGAAATGTAAGGCAGGTATCTCCTACTAACTCCACATTTTGACGTAATTTATAAATTGCAGGTATATAATCATATCTTTAATAATTTATTGTCAGCTTAACGCGATCAATCTTGAAACAACAACAAATATGTACCTAATAGTCTTTCTATACAATAGAAATATGTATTACTAATTAATAAAAAGGACAGAACTGCCCTACTGTACTAGATAATGCGGTATAATGTGAGCATCTAAAGCAAAAGGCATAAGAATATGGAAAATGAAATACGTTTTACCTTAACCATTAACCATAATTATCATACCTTTCAAATATAATTTGTTTCAGAAGTAGTTAAATATTGTGAAAACGATATTTTTATCGCAGTTATCGATATCTAATAAAATCATTTGGGTACATATGGGCATAATTCTTATTTTTTCAAGTACACGTTTTCTTGGCACATCTTAGGAAAAAGCGGCAAAGTAGGGTCACATACCAAAGTTGAAGTTACCATAAAAAATATCGATGACGTCATAGCTTCAAAATGTGCTTTGAAAATTTTTTTATTGGTGAGGTCTGGTCAAGTAATATAAAAGAAATTGTTAAGTTGTTTTTATTTTTATTTGGAATCAAAGCGGAAAATTTTCGTACTGTGCCATACCATCTTTGTAGAACGATATGAAACTAAAGCTGAGGATTTCGGTACTGTACTCGGACAAGCGTTACTTTTATATTGATCCGAAATGGAAGGTTTTTGTTCTGCACCGGAACGAGTACTTTCTCGTATTGACTGGACAGCCATTATTTTTGTGCTGAATCAAAGAGAAGGATTTTTAACCTTGGTCTTTAGTAACTTAACCTAACCCTACCCGACCTTCACTCAAAATAACCTTCGACTTTGGCCCAATTTGATCATGGTCTTTACTAACCTAATTTAAATCTTGAAAGTTCATGACTTTGACGCAAAATAGCTTTTGAGCTTTATCTAATCCGACCTTCCGCCGCTACTAATCCAACCTCACCTCGATTGACTTTGATCTTCAACGAAAATAATTTCTGGACTTGACTCAAATTGATATTTATTCCCGAGATCAGCTTTGACCGTGAGCTAAAGAAAGTTTTGCCTTCTCATTGAAAAATGAGCTTTTATCTCCACCCCAAAATGAGCCTTGATCTTGTTATTGTGCTTTGAAGTTGACTCTAAATGAATCATGTTTCTCAAAACAGCTTACTCCCCATAACATGAGCTTTTCTTTCAAAGTGAATTTTTACTTTCCATAATGAGCTCTTCTTCACAACACAAGTTTCACTTTCCAAAATAAACCTTTGCCTTATCCCAATAACCTTTCTCCTCTTCCTTCCAAAATAAGTTTTCACCCATCAGAACGAGTGCTCCTCCAAAACGAACTTACATCGCTTCAAACCAGCTTGCACGCCTGACATGTGATTTTATCCTTAGAAATGAGCTTTCACCCTACTTCAAATAAACTTCACACCCTCGCTACCATAAGAATGCATGTGGATTAAACCTCGTTGAACGATATTTTGGGAACAATTCGAGATGTCCTAGCTATGATTTCCTGCCACCATCTTGAAATTTGAAACAACGGTTTCTGAGAAAAAGTAAAAATTGAGCTGTTTGAAATTTTTTCAAAAAAAGCAAAAACGCCGTAGATGAAACAGTTCCGGATCCGTTTCAATACGAAAATAATGACTGCTTTGCAAGCAAAGTATTTAAATTACAAATTACTTGGTAAAGTAATTGAGTGACTGTAATTAATTTTTTGTAATTTTGTCATATAACTATTAGGATTAAAGAAGAAGCATGACATTTTCTGAACGTCATACATTATGTAATTTATGAAAGAAGAAATCTAAAGAAATGTCTGTATATAATTTTTTTAGGTAAAGTAGATTTGCCAAAAGAAATTTATTTTAAAAAATTCAAACTCGTAATTAAATTTTCTTATTAATGATCATCAGTTTTGTTTTGGAAATTACTGTAAAAAACATGAAGAGAGATAGACAATAATTTGAACCTTACTGCAAGAAACCGCAGAGCAGATGAAAGTAAACCCGAATGAAAATATTGAGATTTGATATTAAAGCAAAAGCCGAAGGTGGAATACTACTGCTATAAGATTGGTTATTATCATTATTATCACAAAAGAACTCCTCAAAAATGCATTTGCCTTTAAAGGCCATAGGTACCCTTGCCAGAAATCATCAAAAAAATTTAAATTTTGTCAAGAAGATTACAATTAAACAGATTCCAGATACAGATGGGGTCATAACACATCAATTGTTTGCATTAGCAGTAATTAAAATTTAATTAATTATATTGACCAGATTATACGATTATTATTTAATTCTTTTTCATCTTACCATGCATAATTTCATTCCTTGCCTTTTTACCTAGGGCATAAGGTAAACAGATGTATAGAAATGTAAAGCAAACTCCTGATCATTAGAATTTTATAGTGATAAACAAATGATACGAATTCGAACTACTATAAAATTATAATTATTTGGAGTTTGATTTACTTTTTTATACATCTATCTATCTTATACCTCAGGTAAAAGGTCAATGAATGAAATTATGCATAGTAACACGGAAAATATTAAATATTAATCGTTAAATCAGGTCTATAAAAAAGTAAATCTGAATTCTTTAAATTAAAAGATAAATAAATTTTAATTACTGATAATGGGAACAACTGGTGGGTTATGACTCCCTCGTGCATCTGGAATCGGTTTAATGGTAATCTTCTTAACAAAATTTCTATATTTTTGATGAATTCTAGCAAGAATACCTCTGATCTTAACACAAATAAAGAAAAATGCATTCGAAGACCCTATATAAATTATCCAGATTCTACGTATTTGAAAGTTTTATGGGTATCGAAAACGAAACAGTTTAAGAGTTGTAAAATTTTACAATAACAGTTACGATTTCTAGCCCAAGGGATGTTCGGTCAATGCCTTACTTTAATACTTTAGCATCCTGATTTATTTAAAGAAAATGATTGGATACTAATTAAAACCTTGGTTTATAATATATATAGAGATAAATAATAATCTACGTAATGTGACTGTAAAATGGTACAATCTATTAGAATTTCTTTATTGTTGCTTAGTTCAAATATATGTTTTTAAGTAAGAGGTGCTTGAAAAAGGTATAATCAATTATAATTTCTTTATTGTTGGTCTTGTTCAAATATGTTTTTATGTAGTGGGTGTTTTAAAAATCTCGAAATCAGAGTAACTCTTGTTACTTTTTACTTGTTAGATCTGTACAGTACTCCTTCTTTGTATTGAATACAAAGAATCCTGAAATTTAATTAAACAAATATTGAAAACAAAAGGGGGATTACTTAGTGGTACAAAATACGCATTTCGATAAATTATTTTTTTTTAAATATAAAACTAAAAATTTTATAACTTTTGATAATGTATGTATACAATTTATGTATGCATTGTTATAGATAAAGTTTCATTAATAAATATCATTTAGTTTTAAATTTAAACAAGTTGGAATTTCAAATATTGTTTAGGTATCGGAGCCGAGCCGCGTTTACCCTAATAACTGTATAGAAATGTCAGAAATAGAACCAATACAATGAAATTACTACGACACTGCAGTGTTGTCGCTTCTTGGGCTTGACAACATCGGTAGAGTGTATCGGGTCCGTCAACGGTGTATATAAGATACACAGACATAACAGCGCTGCTTCTGACGGGAGATTGCTGAACTAAATCTGTATATAAGGCCATGTATAACCGTCTTTCCAAGCCCACCTGATTTTTTGGCTACAGCATTCTGAAGGGTACGTCTCTCTCCCACGCATTGTAAACGTTGTCAGACCCGAAGCCGGGTCTAGTAATGTCACTTTTGGACTGGTAATGTCGGTAGAGTATGGCACTTCGGGCTTGTGTAGGCGGTCAAACAAATCTATATATATATGTAGTGTTCAATAAACGAAGATTATCATGGGCAGATAAAGGTGTTTTATTTATTTATTAAATCATATCACACCCACTATGAGGGATTACTTTGCAATATTCATCTATGTAGTTTTTAGCAGATCTGAAGATGATTATTTTGTTAGATACAATCAAAACATGCATGTAGTCGAAATATCAAATTAATAATAAAGGGTTATGGATGTTTTGTGAAAAGTCTAGTGTTTTTATTTGGATCTGATACATCCATTTGGAGAGGATCACATGGAATTCATCCACTTAATCTAACTTTTCAATAAAATCATAGCAATCTATATACAGTATGTCTCCAGATTGAGTTTACAAAAGGCAATTTTTTTATTATTGTTTTTAGGGTAAAATGTCTTTCTTGATAATTTTCTGCTTGTTTAAAAACCTCCAATAATGGTAATATAATTTCGATGTTACCAACAATAAAGAAGAAAAAGTAAAAAATGCAGTATTTTAGAATGAAAAAACGACTAAGTTTCAAATTTAGTTGAAAATCAGATTGCCATGTTGAAATGCACCTATAAAAAAAGCTAACAAGATTTTTTAACAAATTTGAAACTCAGTCACTTTTTATTGAAAAATAATGCGTTTTTTGTAAAAACTGTTCTCTGACTTTATAAACCTTATATTATTAAAAGGTTGAAACATGTTACGCTGAACAATTCAAGTAAAAATAAATGGATCTATTCCAAGTTAGTAGATGATGATTTTTGAATTTTGTTTTCACATTTGATTTCTGGATGAAAAAGTAGCCTATGGTTCCAAAAACCATTTTTCACTATCATCAATACTAAACCAGATACCCCATGATGACAACCAATTCAGCCCACCTTGTACATACCTCCTGTAACATAGAGTTAACTATAGGACAATAATAATTGCAAGTAGCCTAGATAGTATAATTCTAAGACGGTGATAAGATATTGCACCACTCACCATCTATTTGCCTTTTAAACATGTATGTATATTGTAATTCTCAATCTTGATTAAATATATGCCATTTAAATTTTTTGCACTTACTATTGTTCTGTAGTTGACTTTATAAGAGACAGGTATCAATAGATAAAAAGTCCCATCTTATTCTAATCAACTGATCCATTCTCAAAGTGTTACATATGAAATAAAAACCAAACAAGTTCGTGTGTCTACTTCACTTTATTACAAATAAAGTGAAGAAGACACATGCAGTTGTTTGATTTTTATTTAATTTTCTTCTTCATCTTAAGAAATTTCACATAATTTAAAATTAGAATTAGCAATAAATATTAATGATTATGTAACAAACTTGAACATTATGTAACAAACTTGTTTCACATGCACCTTCTAGTAATAAATCAAATCAGAAATTAAAAAATTATAATGAATGGTAAAATATACTGGATGAGAGCAATAACTGTTTGAAAAAGAACAAATTGAAATAAAACATAGTTTTAATAGATCCAAAGAAAAATATATAAATATATTACATGCTAATGATTACCATGTAAAAACTTAACTATAGCACATATTCTTTCAGTCGAGATAAATATACAAAGTTAAAAACGTTATACTACAGCCTCTTTTGTAACAGTAATAGCCAAAACATGTAATATTATGGTATAAAGACAATTTAATGCTTGTAGAATTTGTACAAAATAAATTTAAAATTATTTCTATTTTTGTCCACCACTTTTACAAAATGACTAACTGTACCTGGAGTAATTTTTTATTTACAGTCTAATTATATACCTATATCTTGTAAAGTTATCTAACTTTTGGATATGAGCAAATAACAATAGAACTTAACTCGGCAGTTTGCATTTGTTCTTAAGAAAAACTCATACTTATACATTCATTCAGTTTCACAAGTGCTGTCTTCATCTTAAAAACCTTTCAATATTAATAAAAATATATCTTATTAAGAACTTTGTTTCCTGATAAAGATACAACATGACAATCCAATCAGGCAATATCGATACACGAAACATGCACACATATACCTCTCAAAATCTTAGTAGCATTCAATCTTCCACTCAATAAATATCTACATTTAAAAAAATATATATATATCTGGATATCCCACTGCATTACACCTGATTCTCTTTTGCAAGTCTTTCAATGTCTTCTACAGACTTGGGACAATTTTTAGTTAAAACTACAGGCCCATTTTCTGTAATGAGAACATCATCTTCAATACGAACTCCCATTCCTTGAAATTCTTTGGGTACTCTGTGATTGTAAGTGACATAGACTCCTGGAAATTAACATTTATTAAAAGTTTACGGTTGTATTAATACTCTACATACTAAACATAAAATGCTATCCAATCTATATCATATATGTATAATTATAATAAAAGTGTATAAGTTATAATTATCAATTTCATTAACCCTTATCCGGTCAAGGTGGGTCCAATGGACCCGGCGCCCATTTTACTTTGCCATATTTTCTAAAATATTCATCTTAGGGTAGTTAGCCATTATGATTTCTAAGAATACCTTATCAGTTAGTCAAATATTTTAATTTACATTTAGTAGATGAAAAAAAATTTTAAAGTTGATTATTAAATAACCGGGCAAGGAGGGTCCATTGGACTCTCCTTGCATTTCTATTAATACTAAACAATTCTCTGTAAATTATGTTTATCTTTTGTTGCTGTAAGTTTCAAATGACAATATTAGTGGTAATTACGGTGGTTTATGGTTTTATGAATATTGTAGAATGCAAAATTATGAAATCAACTGAATTGATATTTTTTAGATGTCAATGTACTGAAATACAAAAATAAACTGACCCCTTATAAAAACTGCAAACGTTAAGAGTTTTTAAAATAATTTTGAAAAGGTCTTTTGTATGTCTGGTAATATCAAATAAAAATGCAAGGCTAACTGATACTTTTTATTGTGCCTCTGCTGCCCTTTTAGGTAAATTACGTTATATGCTTGGGTTTTAAAAGATTTACAATGTTATGTCGAATGAAAGAAGACATGAATTTAGCAAAAGTCACGTACAAGCTATAAAATATATGACTGTAGAAAAATTATACAGAAATGAAGAATATCCAATACAAAAATATGGTTTTTGAGTTTCTGATACCTTTCCAGGTAAATTAGGTTATATGATTTTGTAGAATTATATCAAACCAGGGAAGACATTTACTTCTAGTCATCTTAAATAATAATTGTTTTTATCTTATTTAATTACCCATGTATGCAATACTAACAAAAAGTACCACACAAACTTTATAATGAAAGGAGGGTCCATTGGCCTTGCCCGGTAACGTAACTAAAATAGGTTGCCCAGATAAGGGTTAAGTGAAGATTTTAAACATTAAATTACCTGGTTCTACAGTAATGATCATTCCTGGTTCAATTTTGATGCTACGTGATATTGTTGATGTATCATGAACATCCATTCCCAAATAATGTGATACATGATGAGGACAAAATTGATATGCCATCTAAAAGCTAATTTGCAACAACGATTTGCAAAATAAATATAGTCTAACCTTTATTAGACTAGCTGATGATACTGTCTTAGGTATTAATCCAATATTTTGCAATTGTTTTCCTAATAGTGTACACATTGTTTCAAACAAATAATCCAATGATGGAAAATCACAACACATTTTAATGAGATCTGCTTGAACGTCTAAAAGTGCTTCATATATTGCAATTTGTTGTTGATTAAATTTGCCATTAATCGGCCATGTCCGTGTTATATCACTGCTGTACCCATGGTATTCACAACCTAACAGAAATTAATCAAATTCAATAAAATTTTCTAATACCTACCTATGGTTTTTTATTTTACATTTACCAAGAAAATATGTAAACAGTAACAATTGTAATGAAATCCTTGATGATAATAATTTAAAATTTCTCAGTGTAATTCTTTGTTTTAAGAAAAACTCTTACCTGCATCCATTAGCACCATTTCTCCATCATTAACTATTTGGTTGTTATTTATATAATGAATAATATTAGCCCTATTACCACCAGCTACAACAGGAGGATAAGCTAGATACTCTGCTCCATTCATTTTACATTCATATTCCATATTTGCAAAGATTTGATGTTCACTTAATCCTACAAAATTAATCATATATTATTTAACAAGCATGTAATAGCTGTTATTTTCCACGAGGGCGAAGTTGGGCGAGTATTGCAATCATCTGAGTGTAAGAATAGCCGTTACTTGCAAATCAAATAGAATAGTTTATCTACGACTATTAAAGAAAAACAAATTCAAAGGTGTTAAATAATGGGATATAGATAAAAATATTAATTTTATAGCAGGATTAATTAAGCAAGATACCCACATGATTAATGATTTATGTATACAACGTTCAAGATGTTTCTGGATCGTAACAGGCCATGCTTTCATTGTGTTAGGTTGGAAGTATTGCTTCCTTTTTTCTTGAAAATTGCTGTACCTGCGTCTGCATTGGGCACCGTTGCATGATCAAAAATTTTGCATAAACGTTTAGTACCGATTAGTTTTGCTTTGTTAAAAGAAGATCAAACTTTTTTTATATTTTGTATCTACTAATGCCAATTAAGAAGAATGCCAAAGATTATAAATAAAAACATAAAACTTTGATTTATAAATATAAATAAATAGAAATCTTCGTGAAACAATCTTTTAGCATAATTGATTTACGTATTTACAAAAAAAAGGGCAACAGCGTGAGGTCAAACTGTCATAAAATCATAACCTTAAAGCACACTAAGCATCAATAAGATTTTACAAGCCGAGTTAATAGATAAATAGCCCGGTTTACAATACTCAAACTGTCATTCTGCCACAGCCATATATGACCCAGAAACATTGTGAACGGTGTATATATGGTATTTGCAAATTGACTTAGATTATTGACATTATTATAGTATTTCTAACTACTAAAGAGTACGTATTTTATTTTTGTAAACATCTGTCAAGACTTAAACTCAAAGATGTCATATTAAGGGTGGGTTGTACCAACTAAGTTCAAATTTTGATTGAGATTAAACTGACTAGAAACAATTGTTATAATAATCATTACCATGAAGTTGAACTTTGATTAAAATTTGAACTTTAGCAGGGCCAGCTAGAATTTTGCGGGGTCCTTAAAATAAAAAAAAAGAAGAAACACACACTGCTTTTTCAGACAGTATAATTCATTTATTTTAAATATTTCTAATAATGTACAGCAAACATTACCATTCTACATTGAGGTATCTGTATAAAATAATTTCTTATTACTAAAACTCTAATATTGGGTTAAATAATAAGTAGTAATTACTTTAATATTTTTCGCTTTTAAAATCTTGTTTGTCAATGATTACCTTAATAATGCTTTAAATCTATACATTGTTCAAAGTACTAAAACAACATTCTAATTTCAGAAGCCAAATGAAAGAGAGCTTTACTCTATGGAAATAACTTAATTCTTCAAATTTTGTAACTTCTATTTGGGGTAGTTGATTATTCTAAACAAAGTATAACTAGTTTTTAAACACACAACGTAATAAAAATAGAGATGAGACGGTCTACATTAATTTAGGATTCAGTTTTTAAAATTTCTCATTGCTAAATTTTCTAAGGTTTTATCAAAACCAACTCTTTTTACAAGATCTTGTTCTATTGATAGAATAGCGAGTCCTGTCAACCATTCTTGGCTTATAGTTGACCATAAGTAGTTTTTAATCAACTTTAATTTAGAGAAACTTCCTTCTGCTGAGCCAATGAATACTGGAGCTGTTAGCATTATTCGTAGAGATATAAATAAATGTGGATATACAGGGTCACTAAAAAGTATGTAAACATGCTGCCTCTGCAAAAATGGTAAGTAATATACACATGAGATTTGGAGAGCTTAAGGTAGGTATTTTTTGCCATGTTTTGCGAAGGAAATTAAAAACAAACCTTCAATTGTTTTTCGTACGGCCGCCATATTGAAATTTTTTAAATGGAACATCCTGTATATAAGCCTATATTTGGATAGGGATTTTCAAGACGAATTCAATGGTATTTGGGTTGCTATACTTATCTTGAAAGGTCTTAAGAGATAATCGCTATTCTTTTGTCAGGGGTTTCACTATTAAAAAGTTTGGAAACACGCTGCTCCTGCAAAAACGGTAAGGGACAGACAAATGAAATTTGGAGATATTAAAGTAGGCATTATTTGCCATGTTTTGCGAAGAGAATTAAGATCAAATCTTCAATTGTTTTTTTGTACGGTCGCCATCTTGAATTTCTTTAAATGGATCACCCTGTATATGACCTCATATTTCAACAGGGATTTCTAAGGCAAATTCAATAATATAAGGGTTGCTATACATATCTTGAAAGGTTTTGAAGATAATCACTATTCTTTTGTCAAAGACATCTTAACTTTAAGGACGGATTTGTAATGCAAGCAGATCCCCTGTTTATTTGCAAAATTCCTTGCAAAAACTTCAAAAGAGATTGTTTCCTTTCCAAGAAGTTAATGAAGCGTATTTTGAACACTTGTTATTAAATTATATTGTGTTTTTGTTATTATAAATTCGTCACTAGTTGTTCTTATTCCATCATAAATTTAGTTTTACTCTAGCATCGATCTATTATTTTAAATAAGTAGGCTAAGGGTAAAATTTTTACGGTTTTTTTTTTACTTTAATTACTTATAGAATAATCGCACATCGTTTTCTTAGTTCCATTGCCTCTGCTGTTCACGGGTAACTCAATTTTGATAAAAATTAATAGTGAAACCCCTGACAACAGAACAGTGATTATCTCCAAAACCTTTCAAGATAAATATAGCTATCTTTATATTGCTGAATTCGCCTTTAAAATCCCTATCGAGATATGGGGTCATATACAGGGTGATCTATTTAAAGAAATTCAAGATGGCGACCGAACGGAAAAACAATTGAAGATTTGATTTTAATTCTCTTCGCAAAACATGACAAGCAATGCCTGCTTTAAGCTGTTTGAATTTCATTTATCTATCTCTTACCGTTTTTGCAGGAGCAGCTTGTTTCCATACTTTTTAATAGTGAAACCCCGACAAAAGAATAGCGATTATCTCCAAAACCTTTTAAGGTAAGTATAGCAACCCTTATATCATTGAGTTTGTCTTGAAAATTCCTATCCAAATATGGGTCATATACAGGGTGTTTCATTTAAAAAAATTCAATATGGCGGCCGTACGAAAAAACAATTGAAGATTTATTTTTAGTTACCTTCGCAAAACATTGCAAAAAGCACCTACTTTAAGTTCTCCAAATTTCGTTTGTCTATTACTTACTGTTTCTGCAGGGGTAGCGTGTTTCCATACTTTTTAGTGACCCTGTACATCCTGTAAAGCATCTGAACAAATCAGTTTTAAACAGTCTAAAGGCGTATTGCCTTCTGGAACAATGAGAGAAAAAAACTTTAATTTCTGAAACAAGTCTGAACCATCATTCATAGATAAGTGGATATCTCTGCAATGTTTTATTAACTCTTCGTCACTTTTAGTTTTTAATAAATTAATAATATTATAGATTCAAAAGTGTTTAAGTGGTCGTTTACTGATATTTCAGATTTTATTTTTTGATCTATTATGATATTATCAACTTCTTCAAATGCTTTGTTAACCCCATCTATTGTAGACAAATTACTTTTACACTTTCTATTAGGCATTCCCATCTAGCTTCAGATAAGGGTTTGGGTGTTAGCAAAAGAGTATGTTCTTTAAATATTAGATTCGATGATTTGACAGCATCGGCAAGAACAAAATTTAAGCTATATGAAGCACAAAATAAGTAGAAGGCACAGGGATTTTTTTGCATAATTTGTGCTTGAACACCTTGCTTTTTGCCTATCACTTTGGCACCATTATCATACAACTGGCCTCTACAATTTGATAATAATAAGCCATTTTCACTAAGTTCTTCTTTAATAGCTCTCGTTAAACCATTACCCATGGTATTGTTTACTATTAAAAAAATTAATAAAATGTGCATCTTGTTTTTCTACATTAACAAACCGAATTATAACAGACATTTGTTCTAAATGACTTTTATCTGTAATACAGTCCAACAAAAGTGAATATTTCGCTTGTGTAATTTTCGTTATCAATTTTTTTACTTTACAAACCATTGGGTTAATACTTTCATTTTGAAAGGAATGACTCAAGTAAAGTTTGTTAGTTTCTTTATTTAAAGATTTGGTTATGTTCATTTAAAACAGGGTCTAATTTCGCTAAAAGTTCTACTAATCCGAGGAAATTACTATTATGGGGATGATAAAGACAATCTGAACTTCTACGAAATGCTAAATTTTTGCTTGTTAAATACATAATTATTTCTACAAAGCGTATAATTATTTCCTTTAATTTATAAACTTATATTTAGTTGTTTAATGTCATTGAAAGTGCCCACTTAATTAGTATGAGAAAATATAGTATATCTGTGTCTTATTAATAAAACAAACTGCAAAAAGTGTTTATACTTTATTGGATCATATCATGAGGAAACTATTAAGCTGTCAATTAAAATAAACATCTACTAACGTCCATGGCAACCATTAGCAATCTTCATCTTAAGTTAGATTTATAAACTCATTGACATTGGAAATTAAACTGGGACTTTATAACTATCAATTTATAAACTCTGCTGACATTGTTGTTGCTGTCAGTAGTAACCAAATGTCAATGTTGATGGCAACTGAAACAGTTGCAACAGTCAGCCAATAGCATCATAGCTTGTTGGTAAAACAGGAACCTACTTTATTTCGTGATGTGACACTACACTATTTTGCACAATTTTAACTGCTATTTACATAAACTATTTGTATTGTTGAAGTAATATTTTATATGAAATACTAAATCATAAAATAAAAACAAAAAGCGGATCAAGTAATTATAATAATGCGACTACATTGCACATGAGTAAGATATCAAAAACATCAATTGCAAAAAGTTTATACATTCTGAACTGTAACCTCAACAGTAACTAGTTTATAAATCTAAAAAAAAAAATTGTAGAAGGCTATGTTTCTCATATTTTAATAGACGTTTATTAAAATATCTTTTCAATTTAATGAATGCTCATAATACAACCCATTATCTTTAATGTTAATCTATACCTACAGCACTGTAAAATTATTCTAATTAGATTTTTTGTTTTGGTTATTACTAGACCATGGATCCCCATAAGTGCCAACAAATATCACTTAAGCAAGTGAGTAATGCAGCTGGCTCAGTACCAAGTGCTTATAGGAATCCATAGTCTGGTTATTACTTTAGTTAAAAACAAAAGCAAACACTATTAATTCATAATTCCATAAACACATACTTACCAGGTCGTGCAAACCTAATAGTTTTAGCAATAGCATCAGAGGCAATATCACAGGATTTTTGCATCAGTTTAATTTCAGCTGGTGACTTTATCAAACGTAATTGATGGATAAAGCGGTTTGGCGATTCCCATAATTTATTGAATTTTTCATTTAAAAAGTCTTGCATTACCTTATGTATGTTTTTTTGTACTGGAGTTATATAATCGTACCTAAAAGACATTTAACTTACGCAATAATTTCATAAAGTGCCATCATTATTTACCATAAAATTGATTGAGGGTTAGATTTCATATAGAATTTTATGTAACTACCAAGCTCTGACACAGGCAAAGCTTGATCAACACCAAACAAACCAACGGCATCTTCTATACTAGTTCTAGGGCCATCCCATAATTCTGAATGACTGTCAGTTTCACGCATGAACATAGTTACACAATGTTGACTTGGAGACTCGGTTGTTGCCAATACTAAACAACTATCAGGCTCTAAACAGCCACTCAGATATAAAAAGTCTGTGCTTTGTCGAAATACATAAGGAATTTTATCAGACATGTATTGTTTTGTTGCAGAAGGAACTATAATCTATTAAAATTTTTAGATACAAAGATGCTCAATTAACATATCTACAATTTACCAAGTGACGTTTTATGTCTTTATTATACTTAGAAGTATGATACGTAATATTCTCAATAAGTTTTTGCCTGCGTTCTTGCAACTCATTTTGTTGAATATATGGTAAGACTTCACCATCTTTTAACAAATGTGGATGCGTTCCTGAAGTAGGTTGACCATACATTTTTGTAACATTCTTTAAAGGCCATTTAGTAGTTGCAGTCGGCTTACTTTTAGTAGCTTTAATGCAATAATATCGGAAGACTCCTTGAATAAAGAACATGTTTAATAACCCAACATTTAAAAAAGAAAAAGAAATTTTACCTGATTGTATAAGCGTATTATTTAGTAGTTTTGTAGAATTAAACATTGTAAAAATCACAGCACGAAAGTTAAAAAAATATAATTATGTATAAACAAATTAATTTGCACGTTTAAAGGTTAACCTACTTGTCACTTTATACAAAAAAAAATGACAGTTGAGAGCAGTGTTGCCAATATTTTATCTTATAGAAGCGCCAATTCTGTTCCGTCAAAGCGCCAAATAGCGTCATCTGAGATGAAAAAAGCGCCATATTAAGCGCCAATTTAAATCTTGGTAAAATATACATCACGTATATTCTCAGTTCGTTCAAAAAACCTAAATAAAATTTAGTGCTAAAATAATTAGGGGAGCCAATATCTAAATTTCAAAATTAGCATGAGATTTACTATGTTGCGTCCGGCGATGCAGCACCCGGTATACCTTTTAAAGGTAGATAAAGTTATTAATTTTTAAATTGTAATTAGTAGGTAGTAATAAATTATTTCTGGTATTATTTGTCTTGGGTACTTTATTAGAACTTTTCTATTTATTCCTATTTTGTGTTTACAGTTCTATTAGTTTTAAGTTTCATAACATAACTTTTAATAGACATCTTCTTAATGATATTTAGACTTGTTAAAATAATGTCAAAATCACAAATTAAAATTTTAATTTGTAAGTTAAATGCCATAAAACTCGCTTGGCCACTACATGTGGATTTTACATATTGTGGTGAGGCTGCAATGGCGCCAAATTTAAATTTTTTAAATTGGTTTTTATTTGCAAATGAATAATTTTATAAATTTAAAAACCAACCATGCCATTTCTAAAGGATCTACAGATTAACTCTTTCTACTCTTTTTGTATCATTTTATTTACACCTTGTAAACATAAATGTAAATAATTTTTACAAATAAGTAAATTCTATTTAATTTTCTTTTCCCACAAATTGCTCAGATGTGAATTTAGCATATTTCTTAGATAAACTACATTTTCTTGACAACAAAGTAGACTAAATAAAGAAATAAAGTAGTGATGTATATTAATCATATTTTAACTTTTTCAGAATATAAACCAGTAACAATTATTCCAGGGAAAGATATAAACAAATTCTGCTTTATTCTTACAATTTCATGTTTTGTATTTATTATTTTCCCAATACAAAAATCGCTTGGTAGTGTTGACTTCTTTCTACTACAGAAACATTTTAAGCACAAAACCAAAAAAAATATATAATAAAAACTTTCTTCTATAATATTGTGTATTTATTGTTCTCAAGTTAGAAACTAGCAATAAAGTATAATACAGTTACATAAAATTTTATGTATATGCTGCACAGTTATATGATTTAAGTTTTCAATTACATTTATTTAATTATTTATTAACTACCTAATAAAGAATATAATCAATATTTAACAATCAGTTCTAACAGAGAGGAATCAACCTCTTGCATCATTAATAGTAGCAGGTACTTTTACTTGCAGTCCATCCATTGTTTCAGTTAGAATTATTTGACATCCAAGTCGTGAAGTATCAGTTAATTCATAAGCTAAATCTAACATATCCAACTCTTCATCTGTTGGTTTATCCGGTAGTTGATCAAAATCACTTTGTGAAAAAATTAAATGGCAGGTTGAGCATGTTAAAGTGCCTTCACATGCACCAAATCCATCTAAATCTACACTATTGTTTACAACAACATCTAATAAAGAGTCGCCTACATTTGCTTTTACTTTAATCTTTTCACCGTTTGCTTTTAAGAATGTCACTTCCACCCTGGAAAAAATTACATTTAATTAGATATACTAAATAATAGTGTACTAAGTAATTAATAAGTTTAGTTATTTATGGCAACTCAAAATCATGAAAAGTGTTTGTTCATATGTTGAATAAATTGTTATATATTTAAACACTTAAAATAGTTTATCAATTATCAATATTCAGTTTATTGTAAAATCTTGGCCAAGAATAATACTATTTTAAATATAACAAACTAAGTTCAAGTGTACTTTCAAATAGTGCTCAATTAATGTATTCTGTAACAGAAGGTCAGTTTGGTACAGTTGTACTGTAAACTGACTGATAAATTGGTAAGTAGCTACTTATCTAATTTTGAATTGTTAAAGAAACTGGACTAATTTTAAATAAATAACAAATAATCAAAATGAGCATTTAAATTACTGTAACCTATAAAATATTAAACCATTGAATAATAATACTGTAACCTACTTTCCTTACTAATAATACTAATGTAAGTATTAATATACTAAATCGAGCACTCATTATTTATTAAGCACAATAACATTTTTCAAACAAAAAATTTCATACAACAAAAACTTACTGTTTTTTATTTAAAGCAGGAATTGTTGTAGAAACGATCCTTTCGCAGTTCTTTTCCAAATTTACATTAGCTTTTAATAAAGTTCTTGAAAATGTTAAACTACTTCTAATGAGACTTCTAAAAGCCATAACAATTATATCGTCTTATTAATAATAAAAGGTATAAAATTTTATGTAAATCACAGAAACTTTAGTAGTCACACACCTGCTGTTTTGCAATAACTAATTTTCATTTATTTTCTCCACATAAACTTTGCAACTTATATTTCACAATCTAACCCCACTTCTCAAAGTCAAACTGACGTTTGACATTTAGAATTTGCGTGGCCCAAGAATAATCGAATATTACATCGAATGTTACAGAGAATCTACTTTACGACGAATAATAAGTTTCTCACACTTTTTAATTTTAATACATTTTTTCAAGAGAAATCAGTGCATTTTGTAACAGTTTGGTTGCACCTATTCGTGTCGTCATTAATAAAAATATAGGAACTATACAACGTATTTTAAATATACCACCTTTCTACATATTACGTAAATAATGCATTCGATGCATTCGGTATTATACTACCATACATACGACATTGTTAATAATGTTGCATATACTCGTAAAAAGAAATCCACTTAAGAGATTTTATAATCTTCGAAATGATCAAAAAGTAAACGAATTGGCATTGGCTTTGGCTTTGATTAGTTTTGACAACGAAAAACAATCTAAGGCACATAATAATTTAATAAAACACCAATTTTGTCGTCACTATAATAATTCATCAATATATTCGCAAAAAGAATTTAAAATTCATCCATATTAACCACAACTTTTAAAGTAACTACACTCTCTTCCAAATCTAGTCGATACTAAATTCCTTTATTAATAAAACACATAACCACGACAAATTCTTGGTAAACGGCAACACTAGCAACTTCTGCCTCTTAAAAGAGTGTTTATAGAATGATAAATGACCGTATCAGGGCTAATTTCACTGATAGACAAAGATTTTGTTACAGGGACAATTTGGCTATATATCTTATATAATTTTGCCTGCTGAATCCGAATATGTCATCAGAATTTGTCCATCACCCACCTTTATTTTTATAATTGTACTCCAAATTAGTATACCGTACCCCTTATATTTATTTCTTTAAGTTTTTAATTTTCGAAGCTGTTTTAAACCACAATTTCTATAATCATGGATTTTATTATTCATCCAATAACGAATTAGGAATTAAAGAAATTTATCAGATAAAGGGACAAGAATATGCACATTCAGAATAGGTCATCATCACAATCCAGAAGAGTGGAGATTCTTAATAGACTCTTTGAAAATGAGCTTTAAAGCTGTTTTCCTTCATAATGAAAATGAAAATCCTTCTATTGAAAGAGTTGAAAGAGTCTTATATGATAGCATAAAGCTACTATTGGATAAAACAGAGTACCTATCAGAGATTTTAATGGCAAATTTGTGCGGATTTAAAAAAATTGTAACCCTAGTACTGGGTTCAGGGCCGGCTGAAGAGCCGGGTTTGCGGGGCAACTGTCCAGGGCCCCGTCCTTACTGGGACCCCGCGTTTTGAGAGAAAAATAATTAATTCTTTGTATCGATATGTTCAGAATAAATAAAAATGTTAATTTTTTCTAAATGTTTAAAATAAACGAATTACGCCGTGTCTGAAAAAGCCAGTGTGTGTTTCTTCTTTTTTTATTTTAAGGGCACCGCAAAACTTCTAGCTGGCCCTGACTGGGTTCACAGTTAGGGTATACGAAATTTTGCTATTTTTGTGAAAGTGGGAATAGTAGGGGCAGAAAAAATCATTATATTAAGAAGCAATGGCCAGAAAGAAGTAACCTTACTCCTGGAATTGAGAATGTCGTTTGTGAGCCTCTCGTTAACGCAGAAAAGATTCTGCTGTTACCTCTTCACATCAAGCTGGCGTTGATGAAAAACTTGAAATGATGAACAAAGATAGTAAAGGTTTCCTTTATTTAAAAAACAAATTTTCCAGAATAAGTGAAGCTAAAATAAAAGAGGGAATATTTGTGGGGTCCCAAATGAGGAAATTAATGAAAGATGCCAGTTTCGACAATACCTTAGATAAAAGAGAGGCACTTGCTTGGTAGTCCTTCAAAACTGTGGTGACAAACTTCCTCGGGAATACAAAAGCTGAAAACTACGAACAGCTGGTTGATGAACTGCTGCAAAATTACAAAGATTTGGGAGCAAATAAAAAAAGATCATTTCCTCCATTTACATCTGGATTTTTTTCAAACAATCTTGGTAAAGTGAGCGATGAACATGATGAAAGATTTTACCAAGATATCGCCCAATTTGAATCGCTCTATAAGGGAAAATGGAACGAAAACATATACTTGCGGACTACTACTACTTTGTGTATCAGTGTTTTTAGCGACTTTTACGGTTACCGGTCGGATATATTTGAAATACCGTTCTTTAAAAACAAATGAAAACCTTTTTAATGATGCCGGAAAATAAAGCTGTGACATCTGCGGAAGAGGTAAGCTACAAAAACCGTGATAAGGAGGGGGGGGTGCGAAGATGCCAACACTGTTTAGCATACTCTGCACACAAAAGAAAACATTAAGGACTGGTATCATGGACACGTCCACAAGGGGTGGGGGGGGGGTAAGTGGAATTTTATACAACGTATAGTGATTAACCATCACACACTGTTTTATATTCTCGTATTTCCTTTTGTGAATCGGGGCTTTTTTTATTTCGTGTCTTTGTCACTATCGATACAAAACTTTGTCCAGTCAATGAATGCCCAAAAGGGGGTTATAGAGGACATAGGATGGGAGAGGATTTTTCTTCTGAAGAATGTATTGGGGGTGGTTAGAAGGCAAAGAGTCCCTGTTTTCGGTTTTTCGCTTATAACTCGGAAACGGCGCATCGTACGGTAAAAAGTATTCCTTACAAGATAAAAGAATGTCTGTATTCAGTCTTTTCCTATGTGTTATAGTTTCCGAGATATTCGCCAGAGAAAATCGACAATTTTCGAAAAATCTTCTTTGCTGCACATTTTTCTGGTCCTTCTAACTCCCCAAACTTATAGTTTTACAGAAAAGTCGTCAGACAGGAAGTTGTAGAGCATTAAATCTCCTTCAGATATAGCTAATAGTTACTAATTTATCTTCGACAGGTTAGAAGTTACAGCAATTTGAAGTTTTCGGATAAATTTCAAGAAAGCTATACTTTCGTTATTATCGTTATTTATGTATTAAGAAACTGGGATTTGCCAAGGTTATATAAGATTTTTCTTAAATTCCAGTTTTGTAATACCTACGTAAATATTTTTAATAACGAAAGTATAGTTTGCTTGAGAAATCACGAAATTTATCCGAAAACTTCAAATTGCAGCAACTGTCGAAAATAAATTAATAACTATTACATATTTCTGAAGGAGATTTAATGCTCTACAACCTCCTGTCTGACGACATTTCTGTAAAACATAAGGCTGAGAATTTAGAAGGACAAGTTTGACGAAAAATGTGAGGTAAAAAAAGTTTTTCGAAAATTATCGGTTTTCTTCCTCAAGAGAAAAATTCTCCCCCATTCCATGTCCTCTATAATCCCTTCGTTGACTGAACTAACTCTGATTCAGTGCAATTGATAAACTGCGTTATTTCTTGGTTTTTTTTATTTAATACTTTAATATAGATTTTATCCCCCCTTGAGAAGATTCCTGCAGACGCCCATGGTTGGTTTTATAAAAAGCATCAGATGAATTTATTTTTGGGGAATAAATGCATTTATTCTTTAGATTTCAGTACTAAATATAAAGCTAAAATACGAGGCATATTGATAAATAGTTGGCTTTAGATATTTCTCTTAGACAGAATTAAATCGTGTTGCTTTGGAAACAAAATATCAACTTTGATAAGTGTACAAATTAAGTTTTATCAGAGAAGGTTGTGTCGTTTTGAAATTATATTCTGAAAAGTAAACCATGCTAGGTAAAGATAGGAACTTCAGCAAAATCGAGTATCGTTCGGTCATCAAGTACCTATCCTTGAAAGGATTCTCCGGCAAAGAAATTTATGATGACATGTCAATAACGTTGGAAGATCAATGTCCATCTTATTCAACTATTAAAAACTGGGTTGCCGATTTTAGACGTGGTAGAAAAGATGTTACGGAGAAAAGATCAGGGAGACCGATATCTGTGTCAACGCAAGAGAACATTGATGCTGTCCATGATGTGATTTTGGATAATAGAGGAATTGGTCTAAAATGCATATCAGAGACTGAACATCTCATCTGAATGCATTTTTCTTATTGTTCTTAATGAACTGAAAATGAGGAAGCTATCCACAAAATGGATACCAAAAAGTCTCACTGCTGGTCTAAAGTGAACGAGAGTGAAAAATCTCTGCAATCGGGTACTTCCGATGGTGTCAGCGTTGTGGCATTGTTAAATTCGAAAAACTTGTCACTTCTAACCTATAATTCAGTTGACAGTTCGTACCCAAGCTAACTAGTTCATGTTTACATAGAGCTTTGAAGAAAGTAATTTTGTGAAAAAGTGAAACTCTCGTGTGAACATAATCGAGCAATGATTTTTTACGATTTTAGAAGCAGCTTAACATTCAAACAATAGAAGCTCCATCGAATAGAACTGTTTATAATGGGTTTGTTGAGTTCTACCGTGGACGTTCTTTTCTCAGTGATGCATTTCGAGAAGGTCGTCCATCTACGTCTGTTGTTGCCGTTAACGTTGATGCTGTGCGCGAAATGATTTAGCGAGATCGGCATGTGATATACCGTGAAATAGAGGTTACCTTGGGTATTGACATGAAAGCAACACACACGATTTTACATCATCATTAAAGGTAAGAAAACTTTGCTGACACTGGATTCCACATAATTTGAGTGAAGCTCAATAGAAGAATCGTGTGAATAGGTACAAAGAAAAGCTGAAGAAATTCAACCGAGGTCATTCAAATTTAGTGTACAACATTGTCACTGGTGATGAAAGTTGGATCTACTCATACAAAGCGGAAACTAAACAACAATCCACTGTTTGGATGTTTCGAGTTGAGACGAAACCCACAAAAGTTGTTCGTTCATGCAGTGTTGCAAAGCAAATGATCGCTTGTTTCTTACGTATTTTAGACATGTGGCAACCATAGCTTTAGAGCATCGAAGAACTGTAAACGCTGACATAACAACTTGTTTGCAGGAAGTCATTGGTGAAAACAGAAAAAACAATCCAAATCGGCGCATCCTTCTTCACCATGACAATGCTAGTGCCCACATAGCTTAACTGTCGACTTTTTAGCCGGTGAAAAAGTGAAATTGATGTCGCATTGTTCATATTCACCTGATTTATCACCAAGTGATTTCTTTCTGTTCCCGACAATCAAAAATCAGATGCATAATAGGCGTTATTCTTTGACTGAAGCAGCCGTTGAAGCATTTAAGCAAATGGTTCAGCTTCAGGTTGGAAAAATGCTTCGAAGATTGGTTTAAGCGTATGCAAAAGTGTATTACTGCTAAGAGTGAATATTTTGAAAAACAATCAAGCCATTTACTAAATTGTATCTGTGTTTTTCTTAACCATTTGCAGAAACTTTTCCAGCAAGCCTTGCATTGCTAAAAAGTAGCACAATCTCTTTTGCACAGAAAAGATGTTTTGTAGCTGCAGCAAAAACTTTTGGTGGAATTTTGGAGAACAAATAATTTCGTAAGAGCAACAAATATTGCTTAGTACCTACACAATATTACTACGAGAACAAATGAAAGTTGTGAAAATTGGTTCTACTTCTGTTGCTACCACTATTCTTTTTATTACTATGTACTAATTTTGCTGTGGAAACTGATTCCAGTTTTGTTCCCACTACTGTTGTGGCATTTCTTTTAGTATGTATTATAGTTCCAGGCACTAATCATAATTTGTTTAAATTCGTTTTCTCAACAAATATTATTTAAAGAATAGAAATTAATTGACATCAAATACCTAGTAATATTCCTGCTAATTACCTTTACTGACATGCTACAGTTTCTTAGAGAAACGTACTAAACTTAGTTAAGTTTAAACTGGCATGCAGTGGTACAATTTTTAATTATTTAAATTTAGGAACAGGTATAGAACGTCCTGGTTGTTTTCGCACCAAGGTATTAGGGCCTCGAAAGCTCCTTTGAACGCCTCTGCAAATCTATACAGTGTTTAAACATTTTTGTACAACATTCCCGCATGAAACACCCATTTAAGATCTGAAAGAAATTTAACATCTTCTGTTTTCTTTTTTCTTAACGATTGTCATGATTCATGAAACATGAAGAATAGTATAGAAAATATTATGTAAATCATGCTTGATGTAAAAGAAGAAACATTTATAAATTCACCGAAATCAATCTTTAATGCTATTTGTTTCCATCATTTATTGGATAATGATAAATAAGAGACAGCAACAATTCTGACAAAATAAATTTAATTCTAACTTTCCCAGGGTATTGTAAAAATTTTATTAATATAAAAAGTATGGCAATGGTAACTGTCATCGTTATCTTCCTTTAAAACAGTTCTTTAAACAACAAAAACTTTCAGTAATATTGTGCTCCGTACTCGTACAACTTCTAAAGTCATATCAATTGAAAATTTCTTTTTGTTTCAGATATTCCAACCATTACCACTCACTCCAACCAACGTCAAATACACACTAAAAGAGCAGGAATAAAGCAAGAAAGATTATATAAATAATTTGGAATAGGGCGCGAGTGGTAGTGGTAAATTGGTGTAGCGGTGGGAGAAGCTTTTATAGACTCGAACAAGCTGCGTTTTAGGAGTGCCTCGTCGATTGGTTACTTGCTGGGGCCATGTTAAGCTTCCATCAGTTATATTATTGGTGGTTCACATTAACAAGGACCCAATAATGTGTCTGGGGTACTACCTACCATGAAGTATCCCTTTTATTATATTTTAACAATTCCCGGATTCTCTTTATATTATTTTAGGTCGGCCGGAAAAGTGCGAATTGAGCTATTATTGACAAATTTTGAAGATGTGCAATTTTCTATTTCATTCGGTCCCGTTTTAGGTTTCACGCTTTAACAAAATAAAAACTTTTTCAGTGGCGCAAATTGAATCTTGCAATTGTTATTTAATAATTGTATAGCAAACTGGAGATTTAATATTTCTTCGGATAAAAACCAAACAAAAATATTTAGAAAAGTAATTTTAATGTCAAGATGGGGATAAAATTGATTACTTAAAAAAGGCAGTTGTAATAATCTTCTGCTTTCTGTATCAATGTGATTTAACAATTTCTGAATGAATATGTAGTATATTGGTCACATTAGCTTTGGTTAATTATTATTAGATTTAAAATTATTTTAAAATTGGACTAAATTGTGAAATTATAAAAAAACTGGTCTGAAGAACTTGTAATTTCAAAAATATGTAAAACAGAAAAAAAAACAAAACATAGATTTCAAGTCATTTGAGTAACAGAATACAATAAGATATGTAGAATCAATATGTAGGTAATTCATTATCTAAGTAGGTACTACCTATACTTGAAGAATTCCTTAAAATTTCTAGAAATCGTGAAAACTGCAAACTTGAAGATTGTCTAAAACAAAGAAAATCTATCCAACATACCTACCTCTCATCTCATCCTACATAAAGTAGATTAAGCGTTTTCTATTCGTTAATCAAAGGCACTAAATAAAAAGACAAACATCACCATGTTGCCTGCTTGACATTAGATTTTATTTTACACAACACTTGATCGAACTTCAGAAATTATATTCGTCAAAAATTTGTTGTTAAAAAAAATACTTTGTGATAAATAAAATGATAATCAAAACGTCAATTCCATTAAAAACAAAAGATATGTTGCAATTAAAACAAAACCAATAAGCATCGCTGTTCTTCCGTAAGTTGGAACTTCTAAGATTAATTACGGTCATCTTACAGAGCGTGTCTTTCCATTATGAATGTGCTTCTAGTTTGTTGAGGTGCTTTAAAAATGGCAGAGCTATTGGTTTGTCCCACTTCTCGTGGAACACATTGTATACAGAGTGTACCAAACAACAAGGAACGCCCGTTTCCTCTTTTTGCTCTACTCGATTGACGTACAGCTATCATTTTAGTACATTGGCTAGCTTTTAACTGGATTTAGCCAGTGTACAAACAACGAAGATGGATAGCGTACATAAGAAATAAAAGTACCTACAGTACAGGCTTGACGAGAGGGCGGGAAGGTTAGTAGAAAATATTGGGGCTTGCGTATTGCTGTGTCTTTCTACCTCCTTTACCGGAGCCCGAACTGGCTCTCAGTAATCCTGCTATAGTTGGATTTTCGAGACCATGCATACACATCATCAAGCATTTATGACGTGACAATCTACTATGTTTACATTATTCTTATATAACATTATGTAGGTATGTAACCAAACAACGAACGAGCGTCGATTTAAGCACGTCATCTGTGCGCAGTAAAACCATGAATACAACGTAGTAAAATAAAAATCCTCAGCTTCTGATGGTTTTTGCCATTTTTTACGAGAAGTACATAAATTTTAACACAAAGAATTATTTTTGCACTAATATATTAATCGGTCTTGCAAATAAACCTAATCTTAACGTGTATTATGATAGAGAAAAAAATATTTTAATACTTTTTGAAGACTGGCACTACGCAATTCAAAGATGGAGGCATTGATGACATGTATGCACGGTCTAGGAAATCCAACTATATACTGTAATTAAGTCTCCACCTGCGCGGACATACATGGGGGATCATCAGTTTGCAAACCAACCGTGGAGGAGTACCATAGATTTCTAACCTTCCTCACGTATAGGAAGGATCCCCACGGACTTTTCAAACTAGCCTACCTTATGGGGAACCGTTTTCCTTGGGGCCTCCCAGCATTGCAAGAGTTGCGGGGGTTGCTCTTACTCCACTGCTGTACTGCTATATTATGGTCTGTTGGTTTTACTTTATCCGAAATATATTTATATACGTAATAGAATAATAGATTGCGTAGTGCCAGTCTTCAAAAAGTATTAAAATATTTTTTTCTCTATCATAATACACGTTAAGATTAGGTTTATTTGCAAGACCGATTAATATATTAGTGCAAAAATAATTCTTTGTGTTAAAATTTATGTACTTCTCGTAAAAAACAAAGAGCAGAACATTTGTATATAACTTAGAGCAAATAGAAGATAAACATTTGGGATCGCGAAGCGAAATGCTAAGGTCGCAAAAATTAAATTCAAACATTTGAATTTCAGTTTATACAGTGTGTCCCCGGATTGACTTCACTATAGGTATAATTGACCAAAAAGTTTTGAATTTCGTTTTGATGTTTTGGGATCCCGGCCTGCTTGGTCTGAAAAGAATTTCAAACACATTTTTAGTTTTTAAAATTCAAGACGGTCATGACAATTGAGAAAAAAGTTATTTTATGTTGAAGCAAAGTGCCATTTCGGTCAATAATACGGAAAAATGTTATTAAGAAAAGTTGTTCAGAATATGAAATTATAACTATATGCAAAATCACAAACATCGGATCACTTTGACTAAATCAGTATTTGATATGTTTCTTGCATTGTAACTGCAGAAAAAAACGTTTTCTGTATGAATTGTCAAAAAAAATTTTCTAATAAAGTATTGTATTTAAAAAAAAAGAAAATACATAACAATTACTCAATTTGAATTTTTTTCTGTAGTTACAATGCAAGAATACGCATCAAATACTGATTTGGTCAAAGTGATCCGATATTTATAAAAGTTTGCATATAGTCATAATTTCATATTCTGAACAACTTTTCTTAATAACATTTTGCCGTATTATTGACCGAAATGGCACTTTGCTTCAACATAAAAAACTTTTTTCTCAATTGTCATGACCGTCTCGCATTTTAAAAACTAAAAATGTGTTTGAAATTCTATTCAGACCAAGCAGGTCGGGATCCCAAACCATCAAAACGAAATTCAAATTTTTGGTCAATTATACCTATAGTGAAGTCAATCCGGGCACACACTGTATGTTATTACCTGGGGTCGCGAAAAATCTCGTGATGAAAAATGGGATCATGAATGAAAAAAGTTTAAGAAGCGCTGCTTTACATTATAGGTACTAACGTTCTCTTCTAGTTGCCTTTATCCAGACGTTCTGATGGTAACTTATTTTCATATATTATTTGAGATTCTAGTGCACGAATCTATACCATTATTGGTGACCTCAACTGCCTGTCTAGTAATTAAGTAAGTATGTCTGGTGACTTTGGCTATTCTTAACTTTAGTTAATAATATGTAAGCTCTTATAAGCATTTTAAGTATATCAAGAATTCTATTTAGGTAAGTTGACTCAATTAGATTAATACTGAAGATAAGTAACGTTGAAACGTCTATTTCTTTAGCAAAACTTTTATTTTGCTTAATCTTTTTTATTATAAACTGACTACTGAAGCTAATAAGAATAACCAAAGTTACTAATAGGTATATAGAATAATCAAGAGATTGCAAACATAATTAAGTAGGTCGGAATTTTATTTCTTAATTTACTAACTAAAATGTTAAAATTGAACAAACTCAATATCTTAAAGACCTATCGAATAGATACATATTGAAGATCTTTTGTAGATGCAGCGCTTGGAACGAACGAATAGATTCAAGTATCACTCCTAATTATTGAAGTTATGTTTCCTTTTCCATTCCGAATTAGTCTTTCTTTATCCTTACGAACATTTAACTAACAATGAAAACTGTGCACGAAAAAATAATTACAAACTGTTAAGAATCACATTTTCAGAAAGCAACACAATCAGACTAGCACAGCAAAAGCCAAAGGCAAAACCATATATCCCAATTAGGGAAAATAAATGCTCTAAAAACTTCAGTAGTTTGTTTTTATTTATAGTGATTTTGACGAAGTGATTGTATGCAAAAGTAATCTATTTAGCAGATACTGCGTTTCCTAGGACTCATAGAAAATTTAAAATCGTATAGAGTAATCTCGAGAGAAGTAAGAAATCAAACTACAAATATTCAAGTCGACAAACGCTAAAAATTAGTTTTTACCGTCGCGCCGTCACCAAATGACTGCATTACCTACTTGAAAAAGAAAACATCATTTTTTCGGTAATAGAATAATGTCTTTACTTTCTGTTTAATTTTTGTATAATTTCATTAGACTTCTGCAAGGCATAAAAACCTTGCAACAACTAGAGTAGGTATCTGTTTTTTAAATTTTTTAGAAAAAAACAGTGTTTTTAAATAAATCAGGCGGACTGAGTTTCATTGTTAAAAATATGGAAATTTAACAGACCTTAGCAGTACTGCTTTTGTTTAAAGTTGTCAGTTTATTAATTTATTATTATGTGAATATAAGGTAACCATTTAAAATATTCATAGTTTCATTTGTAGAATGATATGAATAATATGAATTTATTCTATAGTATCAATTAAAAGTCATTAAAAGCGAATGAATTCAATTAAAATTATGAATCAAAGTGATCGTATGTACATTTAGCTTTTTTCTTTTCTTGTTCATTATTCTTGATTATTGTGTAATACAGTAGAACTCCCTATTCTTAAAATACCTAAATAAATTTCCAATTTCCATTCGTTAACAAATTTACTAACCCGTCGCGTATGAAAACAAAAATATCTTTTGAGATTTATATAATATATAATCGAATCGGAATAAACTGACAAAATAGATAAAGAAAAGTGTTTTTAAAAACTATTTCCAAATCTTCTACACATGGGGTGTACTAATTAATAATTAACGACAAATTCATAATAAAATGTTGATCCCTTTCAATATCCCTGCTGTTAAAGATTTAAAATGATTACAAAACTTAACGAATACATCCCCCAAGAGAGCATTGACAAACTAAAACCTATAACAACACACGGCAACAATATCACCGAACTGTAAAAGCAAGCGGAGCAGTAAAACGGCAGTAGCAGAAGCAACAGCAGCCAGCAGGAGCAAAATCCCGCCCCCGGCCTTATCTGCGCTGTCGATGGCATGGAGCCCTAGAAGGCTCTCTCCCAGTGCATGTCTAACTGTCGCGCGCTCAGATTTGAGCTTACCGCCTTTAATTTTCATTATTGTGTGTCCGCCGTTCCTTTACTTTTCCTACCCCCCACGTACTGAAACCTTTCTCTGGGACACGACCGCTAATTGGAGCCGCTTAATTCAGCGCGGCACTCCAGCTACCCCACGGTCACGTATAAGGTAAGTTCAGGATATTTCTTTAGTAAATAAGTGATTTGGCACGATCTGTGGACATTCATGTGGATGGACGGTCGCTAGTTTTCAATGAGACGCCAATGTAACGAGTTCGTGTGTTTTGCGGGATTTTATTTTTAACAGAATTTTATTTTTCTTTCATTAATTTTCCAAAATGCTATAATGACATGAAAAAGTAATATTCGTCATGGCGGCACTGAGAGTTCTTGTGATTGGAATTTACACCTTTATTATTTGTATTGCCTTTCGGAAAGAGTGAAGAATCGTTTTGAAATGTTGAAGTTTTCTTGTACATCATCGAGTGATAATAAACTGTTGAGTGTAGTTCAATATGTAAAATACATGCATTGTGAAAGTATTTTGATATTTTATCATACGTTTATGATTAGTAGGTAAGTTTTCCAATATTGATTGCTACCAAATACTTTGTTTTTAGTATAAAAACCTGAATACTTCGCCATTCCAATTAACTATACCTGTAAAAATATAGGTATTCATTGACGGTAATAGTTGTCCCGAACGATAAAATAGAAAACCTCAAGATCAAAATATTTCGCGAACTCATTGAAAAAACTGATTTGCCGAACTAATGGGGCCACTAAACTTTTGTTACTGCGAGTCAAAATTATAGTTTACCACTAAACAAATACTTGAATTGTGTAGGTATAAATGAAGTGTTGTTGCAGGTAGCTAGCTATAGGAGTTTAGTGGTCATAATTTTTCTGCAGTTAATAACCAAGTTGTGTTACCATTTGCAAATTATTAAATATTGAATTCTATTGTGATGGAAAGACCGCTGTTAACCGATTTAAAGCTTAGTTGATGCTTACAAAAAGTTCTGTTCATTAGTAGATAATTAAATAGATAAATTGTATAAATTGTTGTAATTACTGATGCCTGGGTATACACGTATTTAAATCTCGAGAAAATTCATAATCTTTTATATTCCTTTGCTTTGTACACATATTAATATGGTTTATATTATAAATATGTACTATAACAGAACAATTTGGCAACAAATAGAAAGAAAATCATCATATACCTATTCAAATAAAGAAAAGCGGAAATCTCTCACACCATTATGAAACTAAAACTATGCTTCAGGATGTATAAAAAAAAGTTAGACCCTTGTCCTTTACTGTCTGAAAAAAACTGTTATTTTAGAGTTTATCTTGTGTTGTGATTAGAATGAAAAAAAAAGATGTAGGTACTATTAGAATTTTGAAGAATGTATATGTATGCAAAAGTTCTAACTGACATAAAATCAAATCCAACCCAAATCCCATTAAATGAAGAAAAAACGAACATTTATCAAAATTACTGAAACGCTCTACTTGTTAAATAAGAGAAAATACAATAAAAATTGTAAATACCAAAAATTATAAAACTATTTATTTTTGGAATGATTATTTTTTGTTACTTTTTCTTCAAATAATAAATGCCTGATCGTGTCTTCATTGATTGGTCTGGAAGTTTTAAACAAAATAAAAAATCTGGAAAACAATTTTTCAAAATAGTGGTTCTTATCTTTGATATCCTGCGTTGTTCATAAACAATCAATAACGTCATGAAAACAAAAAGCAATGGAAGTGTTAAAATGTTAAACATGCCTTCCTCTTTGATAAGCAAGTAAGATTGTAGATCTGGTGTCAGTACACAATTTCATATGTTAAGAATCCGTGGTGGATGTTGAAACACGTTGGTTTGCGTTCAAATAGAAAAAAATCAAGTAAACCGTGCACTTAAACCCTTAGGTTGGTAAACAAATAAATCTTGGTTGGCTTGGTTATAAATTTAAAACTATCAGGCGATTGGCATTTATTGTAATTATTGTGTTTTCTGATTTTTCATTGGTATTAAATATAAAATAATCTTGTGCCTTTTATTTTTTATTTCGGTCTTTTAAATTTTTTTGGAGCTTTCGAACTTTCGAGCTCTTTTTTGTTTGTCTCGTTTCCCTGTTAAACCACTTAATTGTATGGCCTACTCAATTTTGTTTTACTTGATCACACGGTATTTTGCTTCGCTGAAGGTGTTTTTAACTTGCTAGACTTTTTTCATTTGATCGAACGATACCTATTACTTTAAGGTAGTTCGCAGTCATATTGAGAATAGTAAGCTCTCATTTTGATATAAAGTGTGGTCGATTTTTTCATTACACACTAATTAATTTTATTAGAATAAGGTTTGTCGAAAAATTCAAAAACTTAGGTTAGATAGTTTCCTGCTGTCTTTCCAGCGGACGAAGATAAAATGTAATCACTGATAAAACAATCGAGCAGCGATATAAAGAATAAGTTTTCCAAATGAAATATCCTGTATTTTATTATACCTCGAAGGCAACGAAAAACCTAGTCAAAGATACCCTTGGAATTTTAAAAGATTGTCTTATTAGAGTAATTTTGACTACTGAATATTCCCATTCACCATTTTCATTCTTGATATCATTACGAAAATAAGATTTTAATATAAAAATTTTATGTTCCTCTGCTAACATTTTTAAATCCACAAAATTTTGTAAATTATTTTACTCTAATCACTTAAAAAATAACGTAAATTAAATTTAAATGTCACTTGTATTATTTTGATAGCTTTTGTTTTACTTTTTTATTAATATGAAACTATCAAAGACAAGAAATTTAGAATCCATGAGTATCTTTGACTTGGGTTTTTGTTGTTCTCAGGGTATAATTTAGTACAAGAGCCACTGACAGACAAAGAAGACCTGAATCCTAACTTTCTGGCGTTGTTACACAACGACGCAGAAAGGTATCTAGGTACTCTGGTGAAAATTTCAACGAGCTAGGTGTGGGCATGCGTTCGTAATGGAAATTATGAAAAAGTCTAGTTTTTCCACGAATCGTAACTATTTGACGTTTATAAATTTTCGTAAAGTGACGAAATACAAGTACTTTGGTGAAAACGCCAGAACGCTAGACATGAACGGTTCCATGTTCCACGAAGAACTGTAAACGTAAATGTCACTTATCATACCCAATCCTAACCACTTGAAATTTGCGCCATTTTATCAGTCTTTTTATCCTAATTCTTAAAATCAAAATGTCAGAAAGACCAGTGTGGTCTTTGTTTCTTTAATTAACATTTATGCGAAAAAGTTCACTTTTTTCACAGTTTTTTCCAGATTTTTAAAAAATCATAAAAATATGCTTAATAGGCATATTAAGCCTTAAAAATTTGGTTGCGTAGTATTGGAAGTTTGCATAATATGAATTTCGGAACGTCAGACAGGTACGCGCTTTCCTATGCCCAAGGGTGCCCATTCAGAGCAAAACGGATTTACGGCAATCTGGAGGATGAAGGAAGTTAGAAAAACATTGGCTAAAAATTTTTTAAAGTGGGAATCATTTCTATTTAAAATTTTTAAAACTCACCGTATATGCTTTAAAAGAGATGGTTTGTATTGAACATAATTTACGGCTCTACATATTATATGTATCGCAATGCACAATATTCCAAAGAAAAGTTTGATCTAAGAGACAATAATTAGCGAAAAAACAATTAGTTCTCATTTCTTTTGGGTAAAAAAACGCATTTTCTTGAAAATAAAAAACCACACTAAGAAGATACATATACAGGGCGCTCCAAAAGGTTGAGACATAGCTGAACTACAGACCCCCGGATCAAACTAACAAGATTTAGCCCAATTTACCTATATCCAACATCGTTTCATTACACGTTTTGTTACACCTTTCATGCCGTGTATTGACTTAACGAAACGATTTTGGATATATGTAGGTTGGTAAAAAAAAGTTGGGTAAAATCTTTTTATTTTTATCCCAGAAGTCGGCAGTTAAGCTATGTCCCAACCTTTTGGAGACACCCATATGTATCTCAATGTACAGCATCCCAAAAATAAATTCGATCTAAAAGACAATACTAAGCGAGAAAACAATTATTTCTCATTTCTCTTTGGTAAAAAACACATTTTTTCTATTTTGCGTTTAGAATAAGTCTATTCAAGCACCCAAATGACGTCATTTGAATGTTAGAATAAGTCGTTGGCGTGATAGAATAGACTAGTAAAATTTACTGTATTGATGTTGGTAGCGTTGAACTGTCATACGTCAAAGAACAAAGCAAATTAATAAATAACAATGAAAAAGAAGTTTTTTTCACAGCCGCCCAGAATTATTCCACATAAATGTCACCAACCACCGTAAAATTCACTAGATTTAAAATTTTTATTATTTAATTTAGAAAATGGTATAAAGCAACAAAATAAAAAAATAGTATAAAACACTCGTTGCAGAAGATCCTTCAAGCACTCATTTGTTCCTCAACTCGCCGCTATGCGGCTCGTTTCGGAATTTCAAATTCGTGCTTGAATAGATGCCTTCTGAAACTTGTATTTTAATATACTATTTTTTGAAAATAAAAAAAAACCACCCTAAGAATTATTTTAAAATTAGTTGGAATAGCATATAAATATAAAAGATGGTAGAAAAACATTGGCTGAAAAATTTTTAAAGTGGGAATCATTTCTGTTTAAATTATTTAAATTTGTCAAGGCTAGGTAAGATTTTCTTAAATCCCAGTTTTTTAGTTAATACATAAATAACGACAATAACGAAAGTATAGTTTTCTTGAGAAATCACGAAATTTATCCGAAAACTTCAAATTGCTGTAACTTCTGACCTGTCGAAGATAAATTAGTAAATATACATTTTTTTGAAGGAATGTTAAGTTCTACAACTTTCTGTCTGACGACTTTTCTGAAAACGTAAGGCTGAGGAGTTAGGACAAGTTTGACGAAAATATATATCTCAGAAACTATAACACATAGAAAGAAACTGAATATAGACCATCTTGTGGGAAATTTAATTATCTTTTATTTTGTAAGGAATACTTTTTACCATAAGACGCACCGTTTCCGAGTTATAAGCGAAAAACTCCCCCGAAGCGGCAGGGCTAGGGGCACTTCTTTATGTTCTTATAACTGTGTAATCATTTTTTAGATGCGGCGTTTAGTATTTCAGATATCACAAGGTCAATTTTTTTCAATACGGACCTGGATCTTTTTTTACGTTTTTGTCGAAAACTGGTTTGCAAATGTATAATCCCATATTATTCTTTAAAAACATTGCGTTTTGTAGTAAAGAAAATGATGCTTTTTTATCGTCCAATTTTTTGCTAGTACAGTCCTGGATATTTTAATCAGGATTCATATGCCAAGACAAATTAACATGACTGTAAAACTCGATTTGATAAACATACTCGGTCTAGTTTATTTAAACGTATTTTATTATTTTGTTTGCGTTAAAATGTATTTGAACAAACAAAACGGAAATTTCGTAATAACAACTAAAATTATGCTGAAATACCGAGAAATCTAATAAGTAATAACAATAACAACTATTAAAATTAAAATACAAAAGTAAATAAATTTTTAATTTTTTCATAAATGCTCAAAAAGACCACTATTTGCATCAATACATTGATTTACTTTTCGTTTTATGCCTATTATAGCTCTTTGCAGGCCTCTCCTGTCCAAAGACGTAAATGCATTCAAAATGCGTATTATTAATTCTGCACGGTATTAACTTGATTTTTATAAACTTTCAGTTTTTCCCCATAGATAAAAATCTAGTGATGATAAGTCAGGAGACCTTGCCGGCCAAGGTACTACAGCTCTGTGTCCTATCCAGCTTCCTGGAAATTTGGTATTCAAGTACTCGGAAACTACTGTCTTGTTATGTGGTGATGCGCCGTCTTATTGAAACCAGAGATGAGGTAACCTTTTAATTTTAATAGTTGTTATTGTTACTACTTATCAGATTTCTCAGTATTTCAGTCTAGTTTTAGTTGTTGTTATTGCGAAGTTTCCTTTTTGTTTGTTCAAATACATTTTAACACAAACAAAATAATAAAATAAGTTTAAATAAACTTAGACTGAGTATGTTTATCAAATCGAGTTTTACAGTCATGGTAATTTGTCTTAGGTTATGAATCCCGATTAAAATATCCAGGACTGTACTAGCAAAGAATTGGACGATAAAAAAGCATCATTTTCTATTCTACAAAACGGATTTTTTTTTAAAGATAATATGGGATTATACATTTGAAACCAGTTTTCAACAAAAAAGTAAAAAAGATCCAGGTCCGTATTGAAAAAAAATTGACCTGATATCTGAAATGCGAAACGTCATATCTAAAAAATAACTACACAGTTCTAAAGAACATAAAAAAGTGCTCTAATAATGTCTTACTAGTTTTTAAATAAATTTGAAAACAAAAGCGTAAGAAATTAAAAACGAAAAATTATTATTTCAGTTTTTTCCGGATATCTCCGAGATTATTAAAAATTTTTAAACTTTTTAAATGGCATATTGTTAGGCACATAAATGTGCAACTTTGCAGTAATTTAAACAAATTCGTATTTATTACGGTTTTTGAGATCCCCATACAACTACTCGTATATACAGGGTGTCCCCAGATAAGGTTTAGAATAGGTGTAATGGGTATAAAATTTCAAGATACAACAAAAACTTATTCTTTATAAAAGTTTTTGATTACTTCAAAAGTAACTTTTATCGAGTTAAAAATTCAAAATTTTATACGGGGTGTTTTAAGAAATTAACTTTTATGTTCTAAAGTAGTGTACAGATTAAGTTAATTTATTAAGCAAATTACCTAAACAAGACATGGTTGTTATGGAAATAAAAGCAATACTTCATTTTAAATCTGTAATTCAAAAAGTAATCAAAATGTTAACATTGGAACAACGTAGTTTTGTTATTAAGTGCTATAGTTTGAAATTCGACCGGAAGAGTAACATCAAGTTTTCCTCGAGTTGAGAAGAAGGCTAGAAATGTGTCAGGGAATAGGTGGTGGACTAATTGAGACGCAATAGTAGATTATTTCATTTGAGATGTTGTTTAATTTGTATTTTGGTGTGTACGTAAATTTAGTTACTGAACACCCCATAGAAAATTTTGTTTTGTTAACTCGACAAAAGTTACTTTTGAAGTAAGCAAAAATTTTTATAAAGAATAAGTTTTTTTCGAATCTTGAAATTTTTTATCCATTACACCTATTCTAAACCTTATCTGGGGATACCCGTATGTAACCTCGAAAAATACTCCAAAACACTAAACCCCAACGTAAACAACTCGGGACTCGACCAGTGTAAGAATGTAACGTTTATATATTATTATTAATATTAATTATTACGTGTTATTTTTTTATTTCTGTGTATATGCGACGGAATGAAAGAGGGCGCTGTTTCTGGGAACGTCCAAAGCCAGTTGATTCTGATACCAAGTACCGACACCAAACAAAAGACGATCGCAAATTGAGCTCAATAACGATTTTCTTTCTGTTAGAGGCGCTGCTGTTCTAGATTAAATTTGACAAGTTTAAACGTCAGCTTATAAGTTTGAGGTTATTAAAATTTAAATGTTAGAAAGAAGTGATTACTATTGCCTTGTTGCGTATTCTTTATTCTTTGCAAGGTTTGTATGAGCAAGTGTGTATTTTCTATTACCTCGTCGTCATCTTCATCACTTTCACAATTATGTTTTTATAAATTGCTGTAAATCAGATTTCGTAATGAACAAATAATAATAAACAATAACTCTGTCATGTAATTTGTATGATCAGAGCAAAAATATAAGTTAAGTTTCTGAAAACGCATTATTTATTACATTTTTCTAAAATTTAAGTTTTAATAACCTCAGTCTTATAAACTGACCTTTAAACTTGTCAAATTTAATCTAGAACAACAGCGCCTCGAACGGAAAGAAAATCGTTATTGAGCTCAATTTGCGATCGCCTTTTGTTTGGTGTCGGTACTTGGTATCACAATCAACTACCTTTGGGAACGTCCTTAAGATACATTTTCATAGATCGTATCACAAATATGAAAAAGATATACTTTGTCTCGTTTCTATAATTCCTGCTAAATTTTTGTCGTGTTGGTAACAATACCTTCTAAATACTAGAGTTTTCATTGAGACATGTTGGTAGTATCAAACAGATTGTTTGTTTTTATTTGAAATCACCAGAGGTTAGGTTGTCATTTAAAACAAGAGCACATGTCTGAGTTGCACTCTAGAAAAAGGAAAAATCTTTTAGATGTCAAATTAAAAAGATCAGTTTTGAAATGCCAAGCACAATTCTTAGAATTAAAACCCCAAATGTCACTCAAAGAGCAATATTCCAGATTATGTGAAACGTTTGACGTACGGTAAGGTGTATATTGAAAAACACATTGTTAACAACAAATACTTTTATTACTGGAATAGCAAACAAGTAATTTATAACATAAAGAAATTAAAAAAAAAATACAAGATTCAAAAAAGGCAGAAAAAAGGAGCATTTGGTTTAATAACTATTATTTAAGGGAAGAATTATCAAGGAAAATTTTCAATAGGTTAAGGTTAGGGAAAATTTGTACTTTAAATAGCTTAATAGACCACGTTAAAACAGAAGTAAACTATGCTGGATCTAGAGCATTACTACATTCAATGTTTTGGATATTGGGTTTCGATACAATAAAATAAATAACCAGAAACGGATTTAGGTTTGATTGCGTCCTAGGCCTATTTTGATATGACGCCCTTTTTGTTTTTTAAAAGTGTATATAAAATATACAGGGTGTCCCGTAAATGCCACTAAAGCTTCAGGTAAGCATCTTCTTCTATGAGTGCTTATTGCAAATCTGCAAAAAGAAAATTTCTCCTCAGCTTAGTTTTCTTGTACAAGTGGTTAGAAGTTAACATCTTTAACACTAAATAAACAGAAGCCAAAAAATCGAATTCAAATGAAGCCATTACTAATTCAACAAATGAATCTGTTGAACAACAATTACACTTGATAAAGCACAGAACTGTTAGCTTTGTCTTTTTGAAGATGCTGTTAAAAATTGAATTCTTACCAAAAAATAGATATGACAAACATGTAAGTCTTGGGTGTACTGATAAATCCGATGAAATTAGTTCTTAGTTGCCAGCAATTCTTTCAAGTTTTGACAATTTTATGATCCATTATCACTAGAATAAAATTGATAAATCTTTGATTTCTTGAGATACTTTGGTTCCTGTATTCGAATAATTTTGTATTTGCCTACAACAGCGTTACCAAGTTTAAATTTCTTTTTTTGGTTCGTGTGACATATCTAAGTACGTTGGAACTTTCGTGTTTTCAATTTTGGCATCTTAAGAGGCTGAGGAAAGCTGCTATTTAAAGCTTTATAGGCATTTACGAGACACCCTGTATAATAATGAAAATATAAAAAACAATGCTGTGGCAAAAGACAAAGATTTGAGAAAAATCTATTCAATTTTTTTATATTTCTATTATTCCCGAAATTTTCAATTGGTCAATTAATATTTGTTTATTTCAATAATCAGATACTTAACTATGTTAAGGTATAATTCTCCGGTGGAAAAAATAATATTTTTGAAACATCTCTATAATTTCTTCATAGTCACCGGGAAACACCATGAATTTCGAATTTTTATCATCTCTCAAATTTTGCGGCGCCTCAAATTTTGACGCCCCTCAAATCTTGCCGCCCCAGGCCCGGGCCTCGCCGGCCTAAGCCTAAATCCATCACTGTAAATAACAGAAACATTTTGTGTCAATAACATAGGTATTACTAATGCAAAAGTTAGATTCCTTCTAAAACATCTACAATATCTAAATTCTGATGAGAAATCTCAAACTCTGATGAAGACATGGCAGGAGATAAACCACAATTTTCTTCTTTATATGCTAACTGAAGTTTACGTCGGAATCTATTCTACTTTTTTTTTCTTCCTGGTAGCTACCCAGTTTCCAGTACACTAAAGCCTGTTAGCTTATTGTGCTATTCCCATTAGACTATTGTTGTTCTTTGGTTTGCTGTTAATTAATTAGTCATATATTTAACTAATATGTTTAATCTAAATCTAACTACACTAAATTTGAAATTCTTTTGCATTCAAAAACGTTCTCATATTTTAAAGTTACCTTTGTTATTTGTTTATTATTTGGAATAGAAATTTATTTTTCGTCTTCATTACTTTAATATGAATTGCAGTGAAAATGATTTCACATAAAAACAAATTTACTGCCTTTCAACATAACCTATACGATATTTCTTTGAGGAAAATTTTGCTAGTGAGAAATTTGTAACTAGAAGTAGTGACACCAACATAAATAAGTTTGGAGTATAACAGTGCATCCAAATAAAACCCTAGAAATTTGAAATGGGTTAGAATTATAGAAATGAGACAGGGTATAAATGTTCCTAACAAAGACCTGTTCCTATAAATGGAGGGGAAGAAAGGGTTGGAATTCAAAGTTGTCTTAACGTTGCGCAGTGAGAAGTGATTTATTAACGTAGTGGCAATTCTAAAAATAAAAGCAAAAGTTTAATGGAAGGCAGGAAGGTAATGCGAAGAAGGAGAAGGAAAAAGGAAGGTAATTTATAATTTATTTTTGTTTTATACTTACAATTAGTGTTGCGGAATCAAATTTTTAAATTAAAATGTGACCTTGCATGTTTATGTTTGCTTATCAGTCAAATGTATAGAAAAAGATGTAAATTAATATTAAAAGACTCAAAGTTGCTCAGAGTTACGTAGGTAAAGTTTAGTTGGCTGTATTAGTACCAAAAGAGATGAAATCTTTAATTCTCTTCAAATTTATTCTTTCATTTAGACTGAATTAGAATAAAGTTGATTAATTGATATGTAAGTAGGTGTCTGACCTATTAGGAAAGTTACTATATCTTGAACGTACTGTATACAATCGCGAATGTACTCATTGTGATGAAAGAGATATAGCGGTTATCATACGGTTTAAAGGCTTAAAGAAATAGTTATATTATCTTATAAGTTTATAAAATGAGATAAAAGGAACTGATGTCATATTATTGCATTTTGTTTATAGCAAATTAATTTATTATTAGCTTAATAAAATAATTATAGCACATTAAATTGCACATAAAAAGTTACAGTAATAGTATTAAATATTATTTATCTTATATTATAATATTCTTATGAAACTTTCAATATTTGAAAATAACTGCATTTGATATTCCTTCTTAATAACAGTATAAGTGCACTCGTACTATAGGGTACTTAATTCTAACACTTTTATGGAAGTTAATTATTATTAAATTACTTAATCTAATGGTATTCTTTTGAAATCTGGGTATTTCTCGTAAACCCATTTATGTTATGCCAAAATCAATAACTTATTAATTTTGCTTCAGGGTAGTCTTGGTTTTCCATAGTTCTAAATATCAAGCTTTAGAAATCCCCAATTGATTAATGTTAGGTATTTCCAGTTTTTCATAACAGGAAACTGTGGTATTTATTTATTGGTCATATTCAATACCTTATTGTTATATACTCACTATAAGTCAGAATTATTACAGTGGGTATTGCAGTTGAACGCAAAAAAATAAAATATTTTAAAAATCTTAAGAAGTAATCATAAACTCGGTAGGAATGTGGTACTTATTTAGTACGATAAATGATATCAAGATTAGGTATGCATAAAAACACAGGGAGTGCTGTAAATGCCAATAAAACTTCAGGTAGCAGCTTTTCTCAGCCTCTTAAGATGCCAGAATTGGAAACACGATTTTCCCAATGTACTTACTTTCATAACATGAACCAAAACAAAAAAAATAAATTTAAACTTGCTGCACGCCAGCAAATGTGTGTCCCTGCAAAGAGACTTTGAATCTAAAAATTCATCAAGTCAGTAGGCTAATAAAAGTGGTTTACGGAATAAATTGTTGCCATCCTACTCAGTTGGGTCAAAAATACGTCATGAAAAAAAAACCACGCCTAGTTAATTTATGGTTACAAATCACTGATATTTCTGGTGTTAATTCAGATTATTAGGTTATTTAGTGATTTACGTTATTTAATTTCAAATATTGTTTATAATATTTTGCTTTTAAGCCCAGCAATATATCCAAAATTAAAACATTATTCTGTCGTTACATTTGGTATGCGTACTACATGGATACCGTTATCAATTTAATATTAAAATGTTTCGTAAGCCTTTACTTTTTTTATTACATGGTGTTGGACAAAGTTTATTAATTATTACTACATCCACCGAGAATCCATATCGTATCACCATAATTTATTAAGTGCATATAACGTCCTTAGATTTGTTCCATGCATCTTAAGACACCCTGTATATTGCAATAGACACGCGAAAGCAAGATTGAAACAAGAATTAATAATTTAATATTTTAATCCATTTTAATTTGTGGTTAATGTTTTTAATGATGGATTTTAATATATAAAATGCACTTGCAAAGGGAGAAAAAATACCTCGAAACGTCGACAAGAAATAAATAAATAGACTTAATGATTGTAAGCTGACCAATCATTGATATAATAATTAAAACAAGCAGATGACGAATTAAAGACGATGAATCCTTTAGTTTTTACGTTAATAAAGTGGGTGGTTTGGAAACGTTTTGTTGATTCAACCTTTTTGTTTTATATTAGATTGGCAGTCTACAAAACGCAATGTAAGATTTTCTTAACATTTTAACAAACCAAATTTAATTAAAAATGAATGAAAAAATTGCAATTAGAATTATTGGTTTTTTTTAAAGCAAATAACTATAATAGAAGAATAGCACGAAATCAATTTAAAGAAGAAAATATATCAGTTAGAACAATAAACTAGGTAGAATGAAGATGGTCAAATCATTAGAAGATAATTTCGTTTTTAGCAAATATCTAGTAAGCTGTGAACTTTTTTGAAAAAACAAAAGCATAAGTAAACTGATCTTCAAAATAGCCAAATCTTTTTTAATTTATGCGACTTCGTATCTCTTACAATTTCCGAGATCCCAATAGTGAGCATCGAAATGTGGACATACTGTATAATAATGCACTGTTCGGTGGATGTTCACAGTTCCGTGTGTGAAACCGGCTTCAAGCACGTGTTTTTCAGCCAATTAAAAAAGATTGATCACACACTTTTATTACTGCATTGGTTCGCTGATTTTAGTATGCTTTTCTATGATTCTTGTACATGTGCTGTCACGTGTGGAAAATTTCGAAACCATTGGATGATTTTTGAATGAGTTGAGATCTTTTAAACAAAATGGTGCAAGATCTCAGAAATCATTACTCATGAGAACGAGAATTTGCTTAAACCTTGAAAAACTGTAAAGTTAACCAAGTTCCATAAAAATCTGAAATCATGGGTGTCGGAACACTGTTTTTCTGGTTGGGCCGATGCGACGTAGAATAACTCATGTAGAATATGCCTTTGGGATGCTTCTTCAAGATCGCAGGATATTTTGTTGGCCTCGAAGAGAAGCCTGAGGTGCATTGATTATGTGAAAACCTCCGTTTCTTGTACAGCTGAATTCGGGAAATTTCAAATTCTTACAATTATTTTATCTTTTCGCAAATTTATAACCGCTAATGTACCAAATCCATTGGAACCGAAGGTATATAATCATCTGCCATCTGTTTTTTTCCAACGTTTTGACTGTGTTTAATCTATTCATTTTTGAGATTTGTGTGTATATGTTTATAAATAAAGATAAGTACTATTTGACAAATGAAATGGTGCACAATTTTGATACGACGCATAAAGTAATCTCCGTAGTTTGCATTTCACGTATACAACTAATACAACTATCAATTCTCCGAGCAGCATGAGAATTAATGTTTTTAATAAGCTGCCGATCAGAATTCGATTCGTTGATAAATTAAAAACATCTAAGAAATAATTAAACAGTTTTTTAATGGAAAAGTGTCCTATTCACTATCTGAATATTTTTCTCACAATTGGTCATTGCTTTTTTATGTATGGATACTATCATACCTTATTCCTTTGTATTCCTTCTCACTCATTGAGTTTTATGTTCATTGAAGCAGTCACATTTTTGTACTTTAACAACTTCATTGTAATATCATAATGTCTTACAGTATTAGCGTACCATACTTGTTTATAACGAATAGTATTAATATGCAGGATGTATCATGACGTACTGTACAAATTTTAGGGGGTGATTCCTGTGCATGTTTTAAGAGCAAACGTCGCTATTAGCATCTGTCCAATTCATTGTCATTTTTAAGATACTGGGTGTTTAAGCTCTTTAGAAAAATTTTCTAATTGAAACCTTTACAATTAAAGAAAAAGTGCAGTCTGTACTCTTGCAATAAATTACATTATTTCTGCAGTTTTAAGATACTTTTTAAATAAAAGTTTTGAAAGAAATCAGCTTTTTTAAAGAACTTTAACACCTTGTATCTTGAAAACGGTGAGGAATTTAACATATTTAATGGGAATTTTTCTACTTAAAATATGCCCAGGAATCACTTTATCATCTCCTACAGTTTGTACAATACGTCATGATACACCCTATATATTTGTTTTTTGACTTTTCTCAATACTTGTATTTTTGGAAATAATAGTATATTATTTAACGAGAATGTAATGGCTATTATTTTCCACGAGAATGAAGTGTTAAAAGTCAATATATCCATCATGTGCCAGTCGAATACGATTCAAGGATGTTAAATATTGGGTTCATTATGTAACACTCATAGATAAAAGATTATTATTACCCCAATTTACAAGGTTTTATATCAAGACAAATAAAAAAGTTCTATCGTTGTTGATAAATTCAAATCTGAAATCAGAGAAATTCCATCAAATCTAGACTTTGAGATATTCAACAAAATTCAATTTTAAAATTAACAAAAAATGTATACTTTACTAATAGCAACAATTAAAAATGTTTTGTAAAACTTCCTTTCTTTTATAGATATGAACAAAAGTCAACTTTGTTGCATTTCCGCGTGTTTTATTATGTTGTTTTTATAAGTATACTCGATACTACATATTATGTTTCGACAATTAAAACTGTGTAATCATCAGGTATGCTCAAAAATTGTAAGAAGGTTACATGTAACCATAAATAATTCTGACGATGTTGATTACCTTGGGTACCCAGTACTTTTATAGGTATTTACACCTATTTCCCTTATTTATGACTAACAATAACAGCCCACCATGGTTTCGTCCCAATAGCTCTGGTATCGCTGTTCAAAGTTCATTAAATCTTGATGAACCAACCTAAATTTCCATGGAAAACCCCAAATGAGAATGTAAGAAATGAAGTTTGAGTGGCAATGCCTTCCCCTAACTTTCGGCAATCCTCTTAAGTGGATAACCATTTCTTTGTAGTTGTCACTTTTTTGATTGGCCAAGAAATCATCGATTCTCAGTTAATCAGTTATAATATTCCCTTTACTTCCCATAATAAACTTTCCACACACGTAGCAAAGTTTATCTTTCTGCAATTCTATCAGCAAAGTGATAACTTTCCTGACTTAAAACGTCAAGGAAATGTCATTTTGCCTTTCTAAGAAGGGAATTGTTTTACTGTCTATTTGAATGAGTTAGAATTAAAAGCAACTGATTACATAAATTTAGCTATTATATAGCAATATCTAGTAAGAGAGGTGAAACAAAAGCTATCCGGATCTTGAAAATTTGAAAAGACATGCTATGGAGTTAGCTCCTTTTAGTTCCGACTGAATACCCTAGTTTTTAATCGAGTTTTGGAATTTTCAACATATTTGTGATAACTTTTCTTATAACTGCTACCAACTTATCTGGTTTACTTTTCGGGAAAATAATAATTTTTATAAATTTAACAGGTACCTATAGATACCTACATAAATGCTTAAAAAAATCGAATGAATGAAGATGAATTGATAAATTTTATATCGAATAAATGATAAAAGGCCAGCTCGTTCTCCGGATTTAACTCCTTTAGACTACTTTCTTTGGGGGACATTTAAAGAGTGTAGTCTACAATACACCTTCCAAAAATGTAGAAGAATCAACAGAGCGTATCAGAATCGCTTGTGCTAGCGTAGCACCGGAAACTTGACGAAAAGTAATCAGTGCAGCCTTAATTAGTCCTTATCAAAAATGTGTAGAATGTGATGGAGGAACTTTTGAGCACTTAATTTAATTTAATCTCACTTTTGAGTTTTGAACGCTTAATGTAATTTTTCAATTAGACTTTAAGGTGTGTTCTCGTGTCTTTTAAGTTGTATTAAAATTTTTGATAAATTAATACAATCTTTTACATCTTTGTCTTATATTTATAAAAATTATTATTGCCCCGAAAAGTAAACCAGATAGGTTGGTAGCAGTTATAAGGAAAGAAATTTCCTTACGTTACCCGTTAGATTTCATCAAATGCGATTTTTAAGTAGAAAAAGTGTTTTAAGGTAATTTCTGCTATTACCACAGACGGTAAATTGAAATGGACCTCGCATAGTGTATATTTCATATACTTTGTTTACAAGCCAACAATGTCGATGGCGAGGTGCAGTCAAGAGTAAGGAAAGAAGTAGCTAGAGGGAATATGGTGGACGTAAGTAAGGTTAGTTACGCCATAAGCGCAATGCTGCGCTGGAGGGAAAGGTCACAGAATATCGCAGTCAACAAGCGGTCGTTCGCCTAGACTGTGACCTGTTGTTGGCTGACGGAAAAATGTAAATAAATGAGTCGATTTCAATTTATCGTCTGCGGTTATTACCAATCGATGCGTTAGGATAAAAACATTTAAAAGTTAAAATGCCAAAACAATGGAGTTACATAGTTCCTTTTAGTTCTAAAACTCATTCAATTTCATCAAGAACACTTATACTGTTGTTCCAACCGGTCTTTGGACCACGTCACAAATTGTATCAGTATGAACTTCTAATAAAATCAGAAACTAAATTCATTTTAGCCACGTGTACAATCATTTTTGTTAGAACGTAACTGTGACATCTATGATCACTTTGGTTCGATGCATATTTGATCTTTTTTATAATTTTAGAATATCCAAATATCTCCACACGCACAAAATGGCCTAGAACAACATATAATTTATTTTACAAGCTTTATATTCTTGGTTTATAATAATGAAATATAGAATCAGACTTAACAAAATTTGTAGTACAATCAAATATGCTTTGTCAGTTTATAAATAAATGTTTCGGACAAGGTGATTACTGCATAATAGTAATACAATAAAAAGGCAAAATTTTTCTGATTTTATTTATTTCTAAAATAACGCTTGCTCTAAGCACTCGGACAGCTCGGACCGTCAAATCGAACTCGCCCATAGATGTAAATAAAACTGACTGTAACGCAGTACTGGCGTGACAAGTAATATCATGTGAGTAATGCAGTTACAAAAAAAGTTATGCGTAACACGTCAGGAAGCGTCTTTACAGAACTCGCAGGCTTCCAGTCCTAGCCTAACGACTTGTTCTGAAGTTGGTCTACTTGTCCTGTAAAGTATCACACTCCTTACTCATTATGTAAATATTACATGACTTTACAATATCTTTAAAGTATTTAATTGGAACACAGTAAGACCGTCACCAATTAACGCGCTTGTTTTCACCGGTCAACTATCTGAATTTGAAGTATTAACGTGAATATAAAAATTTTTATTAGTAAATTAATAATGGTATTCGAATACATATTGTAACGTAAACCTGCGTTACAGTAATAATATGACTAACAACTAGTATCTCAAGGTCCTAGGCCAGCTAAACTCAGGGGGTAGGCTTTGGGTGCGGGACGGCTAAGATTATACTTACAATAAAACACCTGATATTAGTTTACCAAATACGTATATTGAAATAGACAAGGATGGTAAAAATTACAAAGTAAAGGTTTATTTTTGAAGTAACCAGTAAAACAGATTTCAACAAAAACAAGATTAAATGGAATAATGATCGATAAGTTTATACTTAAAATACAAAAAAATTATATGAATTTAAAACAATAAATCGATTATGAATAAAAAAACTACTAGAGGTAACCGTGGTCACAGAATTTGAAACAAAATTTAGAATACAGGATCCTTACTTAAAAAAAACAATGCAATCAAAAAAATGTAATAAAAGGACTAATTATAAACGGGAAAATGAATAAACCAAATGCAAAGCAACATTAAAAAATAAAAAAATAATAGCAAAAATATATGACACAAAAATCATCAAAGTCAAATATAAACGTATAAACCAGGTTATCTGTACTCACACACAACAAATAATCTCAAGTTGTTTCAAGGCAAAAGGAAAAATTTAACACATCGGAGTACTGCAAGAAACAAACTCCGATATCGCAAAATTAAAAAATTGAAAGGAAAATTTAATTAAATGAGAAGTCTAAAAAAGAACTTGAAATTATTTAGGTGTACTGAAATTTAATAAAGATAAAAAACAAATTAAAATTAACAATCGGATAATAATTGAAGGAATGAATCAGTCTTACCACAAAATGCAGGAAGCAGCTTTCGATCGAAATTGCTTGCTGAAAGAAAGAATTAAAAAACTGGAAACACAAAATAAATAATCATCAATTACATCCGAATTGAGCATCCAATTAAATTTAACCCCGCTTCTTGACAAGCACGCAGGGCAACTCGGGTGCAACTTTTATTTTTGGGAAATTACTCGTATTTTTCACCACCAAATAAAAAAAAACTGGAGACAAAAGAGACCATCGTTAGTAACGAACCCGTAAGAGATGAAAGAAAAGATAATTAACTTACCCCTTTTTTTTAAAGAAGGGGTTTCAAACAACAACGAGAAAACCTTCCTCGCAATTCTTAGGTGAAGATCACCACACACTCTCACGTGTCGAATCTTTCTGTCCTGCCTGCGTGTTGCATTCCCCCAGAATTTATATTAATTGTCAAAGGAACTTTAGTAAATACCGGGTGTCTCACACGGAAGAAAGATGGTATACCGTACAATTAATCATGTGGCGGGCTAATAACCACAAAAAGACCGTTACAATATAGAAGAATTAGATCTCGCGTGGGATTCGAACCTGTATCTTCGATAATCCGTATCTATGCTTTTCTAATTGAGCTAGCAGGATCTTTTCCAAGCGAAAGTTAAAGTCTCTATGTTTTAAAACATGCATATAAAAACCTTAGTTAGATTATTAGATACGCTAATTTGTCAGAATTTATAAACCAGTATTATTATTATTATTATTATTATTATCATTATCATTATCATTATTATTATTAATAATAATAATAATAATAATAATAATAATAATAATAATAATAATATTATTAGTGCGCTTTCTACGCTTATCTAATCTGAAGTAAATAGATTTCATACGTCTTTTATTCACTGTAATTAAAAGTGTGGAATAAAACTTGAACAAATAAACAGCTTCTTAATTAGTTACTTTCATGGCACATTATTAATTTTTTTTAATTACTTGCAATAATTTATACCTTTTTGGTTAAAATTTGTTATATGAACTTTTTTGTATTGCAATCTTTGGTGCAGGATGGGTCAAATTCATTATGAGATATCTGGCTTGACACTGATGATAACGAAAGACGGTTTTCGTAATCATTAAACTACTTTTTTTTTATCCTGAAATCAAATGTAGAACAAAATTCGCATATCATAACCTGCTTTTGAAATATTGGTAGGAAATGATTTTTTTGTAAAAGCAACTTTTCCTCACTTATTTTTAAGAGCTATCTAAAAACATTTTTCTTCTTCTTCACTTAGACCCTTTATGTCCATTACTAAGCGTCGGAGATTATGTTATTTTCAACTCGACTCATTTTCTCCATCCTTTCCGGTCCCTTGCCAGTAGTTTCACTTCATTTATTGTCTTCTCTATTGTTGTTCCTAACTCCACTATTAGGCTCAACTATGTTTTTCTCGGTCCTCCTACTCTCCTCATTAGCATAGTCTTTCTAGCTAATCGGTCTTTATACATTCTTAATACATGTCCATACCACTTCAACCTTCTCTTCTGTTTAAGCACCTCCTTGATATTTTCATTTCGTGTTCTGTCCAGCCGTGTTTCCCTTCTATTTTTCTACGTCTTATTTCTGCGACTGTTATAGCAGACTATAATGCTTCATTTGTAGTACGTTTGTTTTGGTACGAATTATTTACAATTTTTTGTATTTAATTAAATTTTGACACCTTGTACCTCGAAAATGGTGCACTTTAGGAAAAAAGTTATACGGCAGAGTAAGCTAATTTGATACAAATTATTTCATTCTGATTCTGGAATAACATACGACCTTACTATCATAATACCTACCTCGAATTTGACAGGTTTTGGAAAATTCAATTTTACTAGAAAATGACGCATTCTACGGGAAAGATGCAAGAACGACTTTTTTTGCCAAATCGATTGTTGATTCCAAAAATGGAGAAATTTTCTTTAGGGTAATGAGCTACCTCCTACTTCCATTTCTCCGTCTCTGCTAAAGATATCAAATACAAAACTACGTAAAATAGTAGACACCCCAAACAGCAGAGAAAGTTCCAGGCGTGTTTCTAAAGTGTTTCAGTCTTTTTGATATCTTTATACAGGGTGTCTCCAGATAAGGTTTAGAATAGGTGTATTGGAGAAAAAATTTCAAGATTCGAAAAAAACTTATTCTTTACAAAAGTGTTAGTTCAAAAGTGTTTTCTTTTCGTATCTTGAAATTTTTTTTCCATTACACATATCCTAAACTTAACTGGGGACACTCATATAACATTTCAGGAACATGTCTAGAACTGTTGTGCTGTATGGGACTTGAGAGTAACAAGCATGAAGAAAATTTCATTTTATGTTTGAAAAAACACGAGATTCTAAATAAAACTTCAACACTCTGTATCTCGGAAACGGTTGAATTTAGGACCCACGTTTATATTGGCCTTTTTTGTTAAAATCGTGTTTCCAAGTGTGTTACAATACTTAAGTTACACCCATAGTCACGTTTAGAGGAAAAGAATAATAGAGTATATACCGATCTTAACGTATATCTTAAATGACTTAAATAATTCTTCTCTCCAGAATCGTTACTCTTGTTACCTATAGTTATAAAAATATTAGAAAGTTGGAAATGTGATATCAGTATTGTTACTTTATTAAATTAAAGCACAGTAACAAAGATGTTCTGGAAAATAGTAATACATAGCTCAGTTTAGAGCAAGTTTTGAGCTATAGCCACCAGGTGCGCTGAGACCGTTCTCAAACAGAGCCGGCCTCAGACGTTAAGTCAGTGAGGGTCTGCTTCAGGGTGTACAAATCGGTTTGAAAGACAAATGAAAAGTTCCACTCAACATATTGCGTGTGTCACCATCCATCGTAAACGCCAGATTCTGGCACAAACTCCAAGTTCTCACTGGACAGAAAGCTACCCAGGAATCCTACCTTAGCCAAAACGGCAACGTAATTGTCGACCCACTGGACAAGGCGAATATCTTCGCCGACGTCCTAGAAGAAGTCCATCAACTCCCCGACGACCCACTGTTTGATGCTCAAGCCCTCCGCGCTGTCAACTATGACGTCCGCCTCGACCCAGACATCGCTCCCCGCCTCTACGTGCCTCCTCTTGAACCTCCGGACAACCTTCCAGACATCACCAGCCCCATCCTCGAAGAGGAAACCGCTGAGGCGCTTGCTTCCGGTAAGAATTCCGCTCCGGGGAACGATTCTCTCACGAGGAAAGCTCTCAGATACCTACCTCCCTCAGCCACCGCTCTACTCACCCACATATTCAACTGTTGCCTCTGATGCGGCTACTTTCCTGCCGTTTGGAAAGAGGCAACAGTCGTCATGCTCCCCAAACCAGGAAAGCCTCGCTCCAACCCATCATCTTGTCGACCTATCTCCCACCTCAACGTTCTAGGTAAAGTGATAGAGAGGATATTGACAAATAGACTCTGAGCACACCTAAACGCTCACAATCTCCTCCCACAGCATCAAACAGGATTCCGTCCTGGTAGATCCACTACGGACCCCATTCTCCGCTTCCATACGTCTCGGTGGCTTTCAATTCGACACGGTGCGTAACGGCCACATTTCTCGACATCAAGAGGGCCTTCGACAAAGTCTGGCACGAGGGCTTCTTTTTAAGCTCCGAGCCGCCGAGATTCCCACCTGCTTCGTCAGGTTAATCAGCAGGTATCTGTCCGCCCGCCAACATCGTGTGCGAGTGCACCAGGCTAAGTCTAGGATGTACACGCCGCGAGCCGGCGACCCTCAAGGGTCCATCCTTTCCCCTCTTTTATTCATTTTCTACTGTCATGACGCCCCGAGGAGCCTGAGGTCCGCCTCTCGCAATTCGCGGACGACATCACCCTTTGGGTGACGTCTCGAAGCTTCGCCGAGTGATCAAGAATCCTGGCATACCAACTAGGACGCCTAGAGACTTGGTTCCAAAAGTGGAAGATCAGACCGAACCCTCAGAAAACAAACCTCATCTTATTTCGCCACTCCAACTTACACCCACGCGGCCGGATTCGATCCCGACGACGTCCGCCTGGAACTGTGGGACTCGCGCCTCCAACTTTCGCCATCTGTCAAGTACCTTGGCATCATTTTCACCCCCACTCTGAGATGGAGCGATGAGCTGAAGCACTGACTGGACGTTGTACAGCAGCACAGAAGCTTGTTCTCTAGACTCTGCGGCGGCATTCCAGGCTACCACCCGCCGGACGTTACTTCACACATACAAAACTTTCATAAAACCCGTGATCGACTACCGGTTCACCGTCTTCGGCTCTGCACCGCCATATGCGACCAGGAGACTCCAACAGAGAGGGCCATCTGCAGGAGGATTTTCCGCCTGGAAAAAGTCTGCGACAGAACGGGAATATCTCCTGTAGATGCGCGCCTCGAATTCATGAGGGGTCGCTATGTAAGCAGGGCGGTTGAACAAAACAGAGAGCACGTTCTCGACATCCTCAGAACCCCGGCTCCGGCCGCCCATAGAAAACCCAAACATCCACCCTCTACCATGATGAGACGTGCCGGCGTTGTTTAGACAAAAAAGGTATGTACCGTTTTTCCCTACTTTTAAAAATTATCCTTAAGCAGAAGGAAAACTTGTCGATACTTTTTTTGTAACTGTATTGCGTACACTAGCTGTGTATTAGGTATCCATTTTGGTATTCTTGATATTAAACATTCTTTTTTTTCTACTTTAGATAATTTAAATAAAACTGTAATAAATGCTTTTCAGCTTATATATCAACAGATTCTTGAAGAAAACATCTTCGATTTTAGTAATTTTTTGTGGCCCAGGCAGGGTTTGGACTAGATAGATCATATCTTCAAATGTCTAAATTTATGAACCT
>VTPC01001893.1:0-44956 GCA_011009095.1 Ignelater luminosus
CGAACCTCCACACTTCCTCCCTAACCGGGTCAGACATGTTTCAAGCGAAAAGTTTCAAACACCCTTTCTTTTCATCCCCGACCGCGTGTGCTGCAGCGTTCACCACCCAAACCAACTTTCATCAAGGCCGAAAAGGCATAATGCCTATAGTGGCCTCTGCTGCTGCTCCGCAGCAACAGGAATAATTATGATTTGACTTTGACTTGATAGATAATATAAATCAGTTACAAGAACGTATTAAAAAGGAATGCAATCGGATATAAAAATATGCCTAGTATTTTTAAAAGTATCAGAGGTAATTGGCAACAGAAAGTCAAAGCATGGGAGGAAATAAACTATGACCATATCGAACACTTATTCTGATTTTCTGTTTTAACTGTTCGTGTTATTATTTTGAAATAGACTTGATCACCCTACATCTTGAAATAAAAGTGTTTGTCGACATAATATGGTTATCTCAAACTTTTTACTTATTTTTCGATATTGCATCGGCTGGTGGTCTTTGGGACACCCTTTCTAGACACCATGTATATTACTTAGTCTCCTTTTGTATTCGATTTTATGTGACTGTGTATTACTTGATTATGTTTAATGCCAATAACCTACAGAAGTTTTAATAAAAGCGTTTTGGCTTTTAGTCGAATTTTTGTTAAAAAAACACTTGTATTTTTGTTTTGAGCTAAATCTAGGCATGGTTTAAAAATCGCAGTTTTCACAAAGGTTGTATGGTGATTTCTGTCTAACTTACCTGCTAACTGGTATCTACCAGCACGAAATTTATATTCTACTATTGCACAAGCTGGTTGATCAATTAACAAAGAAACAAGTCCTAGACAGACAAGATATAAACTTTCTTTAATTAGATGTAGTTTTTATAAATTTTATATGATCATCCTTATTGTACTTTCTGAAAAAGTTCTTTAAAACAGCAAGCAACAGCAGAGTTACTTGGTTTCTCTACAAAACAAACTACTTAATCGTGTTTTTAGATTTTGTAAAATTTCCAGAATTCTGCTTATTAATGCGATCGAAAGATTACCAATGATCATCTTCTCTCATGCCAAATTATAGTGGTCATAGCATACCTAAGATCAAAAGAAGTACGCGGCCTCAAATGTCTGAGCATTGCTATGGGGTGAGTAATGATTATACAGCTCTCGTGTTTTTGAATTAAACAATAATGTAGTAGAAGAGTCCGTCGCCAATCTCGTTGAAATTTTTACTGGCGATTTTATATTGAAACTAAATCAACACGTATTTTATTCTGGCCTTCCTGAAGCGTATATTGAAAAACCTCTATACACGAGTCTAATATTTTTCAATCTAGAAACATCCATAAAAGTTTTATCGAAATCGGTCAAGACAGCTGGAGCAGCGTCAGTTTCGTGAAAGTCAATTTAGACGAACGACAAAATACATGTCGACTTATTTTAGATGTACAATCACCAGTAAAGATTTCACCGAGGTCGGCGACGGACTCACTGTGCCTTGTTAGTGTTATGAAAATCTGCCCTTCCTGTATACCTATAGGTCCTTAAAATGAACGTCGATTTAAACAAAAAAATATTATTTTGGAATATGACAAAGACAGATTCATTCTATGAGCTTGATGCAAACAATAATTATGTTTCTTTTGTTTTCTATACCAATTTGCTAGGCTTGTTCGCAATTTAAATTAAGCACAATTTACAACAGCTCTTTAAGGGGCAAAAAGAAGTTGAAGGGTAGGTTCACATCTTGTACTCTAGATAACGCTAAAAACCTTCTACTATCTCTTTTTAACTAAAAACATAAGGCAGCTGTATAACGTATGGTCATAACACTGTCTGTTCTAACTACTACAGTTGAACATTAGGAGCAACTGTAGCGAAGGGTTCGTACCATTTCCTCTTTAATTTGTGAAACCTGAATCAAGACTAAGATTGATCGGTGTTGTGCATGTCCATTGATTGAAGATTTTGAACTGAGCCGGTCACAGTATTTGTTTCTCTATAAACAGCACAAACGCCCTAGTTTTCTTTAGCAAACCCGTAACTAACAGCAATTTAGAACAATCCTGCTGCATAAAATGTAACTTAGAAAAAGATGTTTATCTTTACAAACTGACTTAGCACTGGTATCTTTAGAGAAGATTTGCTTCTCTTAATAAAATGAAGGCTGTTTCGTTGTTTCACAGTTTAAGCAATAATCACTTATGTTAATGTTACTAAATCCGATGACAAAAACGCAAACGACAACGGGCAAATTAAACATTCAGTAATGGTATTTTTAATCATTTTATATAATGCTAGATTACTGATTGGTCAGCGACTTTACCATTTCAAAGCAATAGAATAAACAAGAAGTTTTGGTCTTGATTGCGAAGCAAACGATATTCGTATTGTTTTATTGAGCAAAACTTTTGGAATTAGCCAAATTCCTCTTTTGTATTTAAATCTACAACCAAATGGCACATCGTTTAAAATAGGCCGTTGTGAAAGCCTTAAAGGTTCAGCTTATAACTAGTACTGGTATAAGCAAAAATCAGCATAACCAGCAATAGTTAGAAAACTTGTAAATGCAGTCCTTTGATGTCTTGTTTATGTATTAAATATGATGTTGCTGATATACATCAAGGTGACTTAGGAAAATGTGTAGAGTAAGGAAAATAAAATGAAAACACAAGATGTACACAGACACTATTAGAGTGCATATAAAAACTCCTGATAACCACTGTTACAAAGATCGTTAGTAAACATTTTATATTAGATACATACTAGGTATATTCTTTTGAGGTCAAAACTCTAATTTTCTACTCTACTGGAATCTCGACAAAACAAAAATAGTTTGCCCTTAACAAATTCGAACCTGAAAATGTGTAATGTCATTTTAAATTAATGCGTAAAAATTCGACTTCTATCCTAATTTAAGTTAGAAGTAAATATTTATTCTCTTTTTCCTATTGTAAAATTTACATTGGTTTGTTTCATTGAATAGAAATTTATTTATTGGGACGTTTATTTTACCTTGTAAAATTATATTTTTGCGTCAAGGCTTGATAATTCATGTTTCGATAGGATTTTTCCTGCCGCTGAAGCCGACGGAATTCCAAAAAATAATTGCTCTTTTGAAGCAGTGCGAACATTCAAGTACCGTTTACACCGCCGAGTCGGCTTGTAGAATTTTCCATTTCTAATGGCAGGTCCCATGTATATTGCCCTCCGTTAGTGTAAAAGAGTGACCGCCCGCAAGGCGAAGCCACCTGAAGCGTTACTTGCTCTCCGGTCTTCGTCTTGTAAACTACAATAGCAAGCGCGCGAACGTTTTCTTTTTACGAGTCCATTGTGCACTTTAATTTTTGGTGTTAGGAATTTTATTATGCAAGACAGGTCTTGTGAAAATTCCAGAAAAACGTCGCCTTGACGGGCTAAATATTGTGTGGTTTCGTAAATAAGTTCGATATACCAGCCGTGATAACTTTCTTGATGTGTGGACAATTTGTTTGCTAAGTTTGTTACTGAAAGAATAATTCGGGATTGTGCTAGCGGCGCTCTGCTTGTATAAAAGTATACGTTTGATTTTTTTAAATTCGTTTCTAACAACTTTGGACGTACGATATCCATCGTAAATTTAATAAATCTTAAAGACCGTTGTTTGTGCATCACCCACTAAATGGTTGCGAGTGGAGAATTAGGGTAAATTTAATCTACACTTTGCCGTAGCGAAAAATCTTGTTAGCGAATCGAGGAACCTGTTTGTTGGAGTTCACGCCAAAACGCTGCGAATAAAACTCCTTCTTTTCCCCGCTCTGGACGCCGCCAATGGAATGATAATTAAGATAAGTTACTTCTTTTATTTTCTCTTTGTGTTAATTCGTTCATACAAAATTTAATATTTTATGTAACGTTTCGTCCTAAAAACCTCTGGGAACGAAGTTGAATTAAATTTAGTTACACTTTAAGATATTGTTTCAGAAATAATCTCGTATTAAATAACTTAGATAGCTTTAAACAGAATCATTTTGAAACGGTTGGATAATTTTAGTTAAGGTCAATTACTAGTGAACTTGTAATAAATAAGTTATGTAATTTTAGATAACATATATTTTATGTTTACAATTTAAGATTCTCAATTATCTTATTGTTTACTATTCAAAAATTTGTAAGATATAATACATTTATTGATGTGAATGTAATGTTAATAACTTAACTGTGTTGACGCCTATGTTGTTTCTTTCTTTTTTTTCTTTCTCCTTCCATCAGGGTATAAATAAATAGATACTGTACAAACCTTGCTTAGTTTTATTGTCTCTCTGTTTGTTCCTATAAGATTTTCAGGATAAGTAAACCTCTGTGAACTGATTGTGAGTCAGTCCCGGGAAAGAGGAACGTTGAATTAATTATTACTATTTTTTTTGGTAGTTTGTTATAAACAAAGTCAATAGGTGGAGAAACCCCACACGTGCAGGAATCGATGCTGCTAACCGATGGAATTAATTAACGTAACCATCTTTTGTTTATTTGATAATAGTTCTCCAGTCTAACCATAAAGGGGTGCTGTTTATTTGTTTAGTTTTAAAATAAATAATTTTATAGATTCTCCCCGAATAAGTCTATTGGGAAAGCGCCTTTTTTATGTAAGTACCTCCAGGGCTATAAATACCTTCTGCTCTACTTGCCAATATAAGTGTACCTATATACAGGGTGATAATTTTCGAAAGCACATTTATACAGGGTGTTGGTCTGCGGGAAGCTGCGTAGGCCGGCATAGTGTTTTTTCATTTTCAGCTTCTGGCGCCCTTAGGTTTTACCATCTTTAAGTTATTTTAAGAGTTTTAGTGAGTTTGAAAGCTTTTCCTTTTGTTTTAAAGGTAAGTTTAGGTTGACCCCCCCCCCCCCATCTTCGAGTTTGAGTTAAACATCTTCCGAAATCCGTAACGGGCAATAGGCCTCTTTTTTGGCTTTTTCCCGCTACAGATTGATGGGTCCGATCTACCAACAAAAAGTAAAATTACGGTATAAACAAACAGAACTTAACCCAAGTATTATTTTAGATATTTCTACAAATTAATCTTGTGAGCCCCTAAAACTTAAATCGACAAGTTTGGGTCCAACAGTTTTAATAACTATCTCAATTTATCCATAAACAGACGTAACACCTGCTGCGGATTGTAACGTAGCCAAAACACAGTTAAATTCATGGATGTGCTTTAGCAGAAATTTATCACAAAACTGCTACTCTTTTGAGATATTTTATTAAACAAAACCTTGAGGCCCTAATTGGCAACTACTTTCAAACTTTTTTACCTTTACGTAATTCTATAGTGAACCGAAAGACTCATGGACTTAAAAGTGGCAAGATTTTCACAATTTACTTTGAACTGAGTTTTTCAACTCGATCAAGAAGAGTTGAAAACGGAAAGAAGAAGGAGATTTTTCCAACGGACAAAATATTACAGAAATCTAAACCTTACATAGTGACATCGTGTTGCAGTTAAATACAAAGTGATTGTTGTACACATCTGCATCAGTTTTAATTTTGCAGAACGATTAATCATAATGTATAATACACTTAAACATGTTTTCTGATTAACAGGATATCATAAAATAAAAACTCAATCCTATAGATTTGGTAATTAACTGTTAATTTAACAAACGCTATTTTTCTTCACAGTTGATTAAAAGAGTTAAATCTTCTGTCTGACCTCTACCACTGATGGTTTAACAATTAAATAACAACGATTCACAGCAATATCTGCTGTGAGAAGTTCAATGTCGAGAACAAACTTTGTTGAAAAAATTATAGATTCGGAACTCTTTGAAGGAAGACGTTAGAATGATCTATTATGTGAAAACTTTGTTTGAGGTTTGTCAACTTATCAACAGCAGTAGTAAAAATATTTTCGAAATCACGAAAACCATAGCAATGGTACAAAGTACAAAATGTTTTAGAATTCACAAACAAAATATGTCACTAAAAATTGTCTCACTAACAATTTTCAACGCGGTCGTAGGAGTCTTAAAATAATTCTCAAATTCCCGTTGGCACCAGTGCGATCTACTAACGCGTACTTACTCGTCTCTAGTGGAAAAGTAAATGTACTTGCGAGAATTGAAATAAGATCTGTAAAAAACTTCAATGTTTTATACTGAAAAATGTCTTAAAAATAAATGTTTTTCCGATATTAGATACAACATTTGTTGTAACAACTAAACGCGTCTTCTACTTAATTCATAATTTTCCACCAGACAGATTGTAAACCCAATTTTAATACTTAACATAGGAAATTTTAATTACACGTTAACAGAAATCCCTTAAGATTTGTGAAGCGTGAAATGTCCACGGATATTATTTGCAACACAAGTTGTACGCGAACACCCGGAAAACACAAAATTACACCGTACTCATCCCTAAAGGTTATACCAGTCTCCCGGAGGGCAGTTGCAACTTTAATTCGTTGACCGTATTGCCGTTTCTATTAAGTCTAGTGTGATATGCTATTTCCACAAACTCAGACGTAATAACCAACAGAAAAAAAGTAAGACAAAGTTCGTTTAGTTTTTGCTTCGTCTGGTCGTAACGTCCTATTTTTTGTTCTACGGGCCGTTCTAAACATGAACTTTCTTCAATTTTAATCATTTCCCAGATTACCCATGATGTAAATTACAAACTGATTCGAAATAGAAGTTCGTATAAAACTGTTTTAGGGTCTAAAATGAAATAAAGAAAGAGCGCTGTAAGTGCCTAAATAATACTTCCCAGTGGAATTTTGTGGTCTAAAAGGGAAAATATATTTTCTTGCACTGCCTACAAATAAATAAAAGGATAAATGAAGGAAAAGAAGCCAAGAGTTCTAAATTTTCATTGCCCAGAACTATACACGGCAATTGTGCGGGTCGACATTTGGGAGTAACAGTGATGTGTAGAGGCATTCTTAGGTGTCCCTGGCAGATTAAAACGGCCGGGGTTCACATGCCGGAGCAAGCAATCGCCGGAGGAAATGGCTTAATACTATTACTTGACGCCATTACACGCATGGAAGGCTTGTGGCGTCCGGCACGTTTGGTTATTATGCCTAGAGATGATATACAGAAGAAATGTACCGAATAAGAGTTATTTGATATAACAAACGCAGATGTTATTTATGTTGCCACTTAACAACCGAAGCATATAGACACAAGAAAATCCCACTAAAGAATAGATAGGATAAAGGATAAAGCTTGAATTTATAAAATAACCTTTATAGATTTGGATCAAAGTTATAGAGGTCGTACTAAAAAGGTCTTTCTATATATATTTCATTTAAATAGCTGTTATCTGGATTATCTCCTATAAAATCTGAAGGTCTACAGATACAAAACGTTTATCTTCTTGTTTATACAACTGTGATAAAAATTTTAAAAGCATTACGGTTATTGCAAGGATAGCGGTTATTGTTATCATAGGAATTTTTAATGCATGAATAACGGAGTTAACGTGTTCTCTTTACACTTTCATAAAATCTTATGAAATCTAGAACGTGAAAGTTATGAAAACGAGTTTTAAAGGTACTATTAAAATTGTTAATTAAAATTTTGCTTTCACGAATTTAAGAGTTGAAATAAGAATATACTTACTTCAGCAGTAATTATCAAAAAACATGCTGTGATAGTTTAGAAAGGATTTTAAGATATAAAAACGATTTATAGCATTTAATGTTTATTTCATAGCTTTTGTCTGAGTTTTATTAACCTAGTTGATTGTATAGAAGCTAGAAAAGTTTAAAATCGGATTAATAAAGTAATTTGTGGAAATCCTTCTTTTACACAAGGATGCCAGCTTCTTTATAACAATAATAACATAGCTAAACAGTTCTATCAAGCAAACTATAGAGTGGCGAGCGAGATTCAGTTATAGGCGAGTTACCTAAAAAATATTACCTACTTGTAAAAAGAATTCTTTCATTTTCCTTTATTTCTAAATTGTGCCAAAGTTGTCAGGAGTTTCAGATCTGTTATGTAGCTGTCCAAAGGACTAGCCCACAAATAGTATAGGTAATATGATTCCCTAATGGAGTGAAGCCAGTCAATATGGCAACGTAGATGGTTCGTTGTAAAAGTGTTCAAATTCACAACTCTGCATTAGGTTATTTATTATATAGCACAAATAATAAATAAACCTTTTCTATCCGTGAACAAAAAAGTAGCATTTTATTTTTCATCCAAACCCTGTTAAATGCTTTAGGTGTCAACCCTTTGGGCATATGTCAAATAAATGCCCAAAGAAAAGTCACGTAAATATGCTATACAGTCACAAATTTTCTGCAGAAAACCCATTAAATGTTGTAGTATTCGTTTTGATGTCACAGGAATGTTCAGTGGTAATTAAACTTTGCTACAATGAAGCCCAAAGAATATATTCCAAACACAAAGTCAATTTATGCAGCAAGCCATGATACCTTTTGGAATATGTCCCTCCTTGTGCTACTGTGGTACAGTCATCGAGCAATTTACATAAGACTTAAATTTTATCACGTAAAATGCTGTAAAAATGCCAACTTTAACTCAAGACTCAATAAATTCTTCTATATGTTCATTAGCCTTAAAGCTTCTTTTGCAGTTACAAGTTAAAACAAATTACTGGCTTTGTGACGACTTTCCTATTATTCAAGAATGCGCAGAGCAGCACTAAAGAAATGAATTGGTTTACATAAAGATATCACCTGTAATGTTATTTTAAAATTGCTGCATAAATATCCGATCTCTGATTAAATTTGTTTCAGAAATATTTATCGTTTGCAAGATTTAAACTAGTCTATTTCATTTAAAATGAATTTGCTTCTTGAATTGTTTATTTCAATCAATAAGAATATTTTCGCGTCAAGGTCTGATAAGTTTTAAATTACCATTTTGTACGTGCGTTTTGGCATGATTTCTCCTGCCGCCAGGCCAGACGAATTTCGAAAAACCCTAGGTCTTTTAGGACGTTGCGGACAACTAAGTACCTTTTAAAATGTATCAACGGGTCCTAAACACTTTCCATTTAGCATAGGATGGCCCATGTACTTTACTTACTTCCAGAGTAAAAAGGTCTGTTGGGAATCGAATTGTCACGTTTGAGCGCGACCGGCGCAGAGCGTAAGATTCAAAAAGCTGAGACTTCATCTTGAGCTTCCGTACCGAGCACATTAGTAAGCGAGCGCCTTTTACATTAATTTTTGTTGCTACAAGTTCTCTGTTCAGAGTGGTGATAATAGCGAAGATTTCAAAAAGTGGTTTCGTATAAATCTTATAAACGTCTTCTATGGCGGATAAAAATATTGTGTAAGCTTGTAGCCAATTTGGCGTATTTTCCGTAAAAGTTTTCTTTGTGTGTGGACAATTTAATTTGTCAAATTTTGACCGAATACTTCGGGAACGTGTAGCGTCGCTTCGCTTGTTCTATTGTTGCTGCGAAGTAGATTCTAGTTTCCCCGTGCTATCTAGGGTGCGGTGTTTAAGCATATATTTATAATAACTTTGGACGCACAAATGTGACTTTAAAAAGTGATCTTAAAAGACTCTTTGGTGATTATATGCATCATCGTTGAATGCTTGTTGATGGAGTACCGAAATAGAGAAAATTTACGCTTCGTTGTGTTCAAAAACTTTATCACTTGCGCGAGAATTCTGTGTGTTGGAGCTTTTCCCCCACCGCAATGACCAAAAGCCTTCCCCAATCTTAGACATCGCTAGAGAATTTGTAATTAAGACAAGTTACTATTTAATTCAATTTGTTGGTTCAAATTATTGCTTTATGTGAAATCCTCTTTTTGGGGATTTTGAGGAAGAATCTACGATAAATCGAGCTATATATTAATAAAGTTAATAATTTTACTTATTCATACTCTGCAGTCATTTTATATTAAATTCTTAACGTAATAACTTAGATAATTTAAGTTAAAATTATTCTTTTCAAAATTATAAAGATTTAAAAAAACATTTTTATGTTCGATTCACGAAATAATTAATTTTTATTTGTGTTAAACATTTTAATTAGTTTTAGCGTTGCATTATTAAGCGTTCTGAATCAATTCACTTTCATCAAACAGAAAATTATTTGATATTATAACAGCTTCACTTATTTGTGATTTATAATGAATTAGTTGTTCCGGCGTTTGCTTTGTTCCTTTCTTTATTTAAATATTTTTTTATTATGACGTAAATAATTTGTTATTGTATAATTTTGCTTGGTTTCATTGTGTCTTTGTTTTGTTTTAATAAGATTTTACAGGATAAGCGGGATTCTTTGTACCTACCGAATGTGAGCCAGATTTGGGAAAGGATCATTGACCAAATTATTATTACCTTTTTATTATTGTTATAATAAATGTGTTCCTGCAGGTGGATGATCTCAAGCAGTCAGAGGGACTCGACGTGTGTTAATTAATTAATTTATTTATTGTTTTTAATGTTAAACCTTCAACCAAGCTATAAGGGGTGCTGCTTATTTTTTTTTAAGTGACTAATTATAGCCTTCCCCGGGTAAGTTTATTTAGGGAGCATTTTTTATAATACGTCCAGAGTAATAGTTATACGTTAACCCGTTTGTGAATGTACGTGCACCTATATACAGGGTGTTAGTATTCAAGGTACATCTATACAGGGTGATATTTCAACGATGCTTATATACAGGATGTTAGCCTGCGAAGAGCTGCGCGGGTTGGCATAGTGTTTTGGATTTTCACTTTTGGTGCCCTTGGGTTTTACCATCTTTAAGTTATATTTAGAGAGTTTGTGAGTATGTAAGCTTTTTCCTTTGTTTTAAAATAGTTTAGGTTGAACCACACCTGTCTTTGACTTGAGCTACGGTATTGAACATCTTCCGATATCCGTAATGGGCTTTTTTAGCTTTTTCCCGTTACATACCTTCAGTTAAGATCCGTTAGTGGAAAGTGTATTAGAACTTTACTGATTGCTGATATTTTGCACTAAAACAGTTTCCTTTGGGGCCCTAATCAAATAGACGTTAGTGGTAAAGATCACGCAAACAAAATTGCACTGAACTTGCAACAATATATTTAATTCCACTTAAGGACTGTATAAGAAATTTTAGTTGCACGGCAACGAGAATGGAAAAGGAGAAGCATTAAAAATTGCAACAACTTAAATGTACCAAATGGGTTTATCTAAATCACACCGTGAGAAACACAATAGATCAAGAAATTGTTATGCTGAAAAAGACCAAAACACAAATCAAACAGGTAGACAGTTCAGTTTAAAGATGCTACACATTGATAAAGCAGTTCGATGAACAATCCATCAAGAACGTAGTTTTTCTTAAAACCACATTCCAACTCTCTGCTTTTTAACTAGGAAGTACGACTTATTAGAGCAGAAACACAACTGTAGAAGTTATTCTAGTATTAGTTGAACTAAGTGAACGACGTTAACAATCTGAGAGATTTTTGATGACGATATGTATAACAGCGTACTGTGTTCCAGCAGAAAACAAAAAAATGTTATCACATGGAGTGTAGAAGTAATTGGCCAAACAACTGACAAAATTGTGAATTACATTCGATCACCTCATGCAGAATCTACATTAGTTCTAGGGCGTCCTCCACAATATCTGCTTTACAAATGAGTCTTGAGATTATTCATTTTGATCTACAGACCCGTCTCGTAACAATCTAAAACAAGCTTTACTATCGTATCAGAAACTACTAACAGTATAGAAAAGTACTAGACAAAACTTTATTTATGTTTAATTTAAACAACGAGTTGTACTGATTTCATCTCACGTGTTATTGCTAACTTTATCTTACCACAAAGCACACATTATTTTTAATACCTTTTTCCGACACTCCTTTCTCAGATGATCCTCTGAATTATTGGTTTTGATCTACAGACTCGTTTCATGACCAGCTAAAACAAGCTGTACTATCATAACAGAAAGCTTGAATAAACCAAACAGTTGTTGATATCGGCAGCAGTATGAAATAGTTTTAATTATGTTTCATTTAAGCAACGAGCTGCACTGATTTAATTTGACGTGTTACTACCGAGTTTTCATCTTCACCCATAGCACACGCTGCCCTCCGTACATCTTCTATTATACCCGCTTTGCGAATTATTTCCAGAATTGTTATTTTGATCTAGAAACCAGTCTGATGACGAGTTAATACAAGCTTTACTATTATTGTATTAGAAACCTCGCAAAAGCCGGCACATTTTTTATATTAGCAAAAGTATTAAACGAGATTTTAATTATGTTTATTTTAAGCAACGAATTGCGCCGATTTCAATTGAGGTATCACTGCTGATAACTTCATCTTCCCGCTGAACACACGCTATCTCCACGACACTTGTTTCCTGAATGATCCTTGAAATTATTGATCTTGATCTACATACCCGTTTCAGGACAATCTAAATTTAGCTTTGCTATCGCATGAAAAACCGTAAATATACCAATACGTTTTTAATATCGACAAAAATACAACATTTAGTTTTGGTTAGTTTAATGTAACCAACGAAAGTTTTTCAAAAACATTAAACGTTTATTTTAGAAAGATAAATTCTTAAGAGAATTAAATTGTCCCATGTAGAAGATACTTGGCTACTCTGCTATAAATGTGAATCAAGAGCTGATGATCTTAGTTGGCGTTCTTTAACTTTAACTGATAAACAGGCAATAAGAATTTATCTGGTTAACTTTCTTTAAATTATTTATAGTAGTAGTAGTAGTAATAATTGTAGTTCCTTGGCACTCCTGAAGGAGCATAGGGTGCCCTGAGGAGTTTCATAGTAATGTTTAATAGTGGTATGTTGCTAGCATAGCACTATCTTTGAGAACTTTACAATTTTTTTTTATGGCGTTATCATACTTTTAATTGTTTATGGTGTGTTGTTAATGTAGGTTCCATTGTTCAGATACTTTTCTCACTATCTCTTTCCACTGAGTTTTGTTCATTGCAATTATTTTTAGTTCACTCGACTGCTGTTATATTTCTCTTCCACGTTATTGCAGGTTTACCTCTCCTTCTTTTTGTTTTAATATTATAATTTACTGTTTGTTTTGTTATATTTGTATTAGACTTGCCCCAATCATTTCTATTTCCTCATTTTTATTGTTTCTTTCTATCGGTTCTTGGTTAGTGCGATGCCATAGTTCGTCGTTAGTGATTGTATTTGGCCAGTATATGCCCAAAATGTTTCTCAAACACTTAGTAATTAAAACTTGCACATCGTTCATATTTTTCTTGCCCATAGCCCAAGATTCACAACCGTAAAAGAGTACACTCTTCACGTTATTATTGAATAAATGGGTTTTTGTTTTTAAAGAAACTTCTTTAGATAACCATATTTTATTCATGATATTAAAAGCGGTTTGTGCCTTGCCTATCCTTATTTTTATATTTTTTTGACATCCTCCTTTGTTCTCGATAATACTTCCGAGATATAAGAATTCCTCTGTGTTATCCACAGATTGGCCATGCAGAATTATACTTTCTACACTTCGTGAATTTTTGTTTTCTTGAGTCCAGCCTGTTGCACATATTTTTCCATTTCTTCGATTTTATGTTGTAGATGTTTCAGTTCCTCTGCAGTTAAGCATACATCATCGACCAATTCTAGGTCCTCAAGATGTTGGTTGAACTGTAGACCTGTTTTATTTTTCATTGTCTTATGCATAATCCAGTCAATAACAAGTAAAAACTGAATCGGCGAAAACACACATCCCTGTCTAACACCGGATTTTATATTTATCTTTTCTGAAACTATCCCATTGTATTTAACTATTGCCCAATAGCTATTGTAGATCCTTAAAATCGACCTGTCTCAGCGTTTTTAAAAAAACATGTTGAGTTCGCTTTTTTTGATAATATTCCATACTTTAATTCCACACTGTATATTATCGAAGTGCCCCATCCATCGGTGCAATATTTAAATAAATTGCCTTCTTTATCTCGCAGATGTAATTGTTTACTATCTCTTTTACTTGTTATTCTTCCGGTTATGTCATATACTGTCTTCATGGCATGAATTGCTGCATTTTCTGCTGCTTATAAAAATTCTTCAAGTTGTGCCCTTCTATCTATACCAGCACCTCAGAGGACGTTCTTTAACTGATAAACAGGCAATAAGAATTTATCTGGCTAACATTCTTTAAATTATTTATACATAGAAATTATACGAAGCTTTTTAATATTCACTTCTTACCTGAGATATCAAAGGCGTCTTTAGGATGATCGGGTTGCTATTGAAAAGTGATAACAACCTTGCATAATTATAGAAATGATTTTAAGGCTTAATTGAATTACGTATCTTGTTGGTCACAACGTTTCTACCACGTTTAATGTTTACTATTTTTTGTTTACTGTGCTACACTAATCACGTATTATGTGTATACAGCCATCTGGGTAGCTTGAGTTACTCCTTTTTCTAATTTTGACATAACTAAGTATTTTAGCGTTACTTCCATTATCATAAAAGGTTTATGCCGGTAGTAAAGTAAAAAAAAAACCAATAACTGCAACTTTATGATGATTAATTTAGTTGTAATTGAATTTTAAATTATGATTACGTTTTCTGTGTACAAATGAATTTTTATCTTAAATATTAAAGAAAGTTAAATCTGGCAAAATATAACAAGAAGTTGAAATGTTAGTTATTTAGAAGAACAAGAGCGTTTAAATTAAAATTCTGTAATACTATAAATATTTTTCAACTTTTTCAAATAAATATTACTAGCAAAATCCTGTTTTATAAACACGTAAGATTGACAGCACTGCAATGTATATATGTGTAAATATTCCCTTTAACTGTTATTTGAACTTGGTGATTCAAGATTTAAAAATTTTGCTGCTGTTGATTTTTGTTGTACCGACGATGTGATGTATAATACTGCCAAGAGAGGACGCCTAATTTTTAATGTATTGAGTCAATCTTCAAGTACCACGTAAAACCAGTATAATATATTTTAGTACGTATATAATAGATTTTCTTAAAATTATTTTAAAGATAAGAATTACATTAAAAATAAAAATGCAACAAATATTTCACCCAGATTAAATGATATAGATATGCTACAGTAAAAGTTTTAAAAATAGCCGTCATTTCTATCGTACAGTTGCCAGCACTCCTTGCAACATTACGAAGCGAGCTTTAATCTTTTGAAATTTAAGCTTTTTAATTTTATTTATCCCGGCAAACACGAGAGTACGATTTTCAAACAGCTAATGTATTTAGGTATTAACATTACGTTGGTGAACTAGATTCTGTTTACGATTCAAAGGGCATAGCTAGAGGAACGTAACTGATACGATCTTATGCTCCTTGAATAAAGTGCGGAGTAGCGAAAATATCGGCGTGCTTTCATGCTTTTATCGTCGTAAAACGTATAGTGTACGAGCCTTAGCTGTCCTTTACGTGAGTGTGTGTGTATGTGTATGCGTAGCTTTTTTTATATTATGATAAATTATATTCGTAGTAGGGCTATAAGCCAATGGTAGCTGATCCTCCGTCAAGGGGCGCACTTGACAGGGGCGCTACTCGCCGCTGATGTAGCCCGCTCATTTATCAGCTGAGGCGCCGCGGGCGTCGGCGTCATACACCTAGCGCACGGAGCTAATGATCTGTTTTTTATTATTTCCCCGGTCCAGGATCGCCTCTTTCGCGTTCTGAAGTAGATTGCTCCGGTCGAGATTTATTATGTGTTTTACTTACGAAGCGATCTCAACTGCATAAAAACCGACAGGACCGAGTAACGTGATGCAAACAAAGCGGAGTTATGTTCGAGAACACGATTCCATTCCCTACTTGATATGCATTGGAGTATTTGACTGTGAAAGAGAGTACTTTGTTTGGAATTGTTGTGGATTTATGATGTACTCGGAAAAGTATGAATTATAGTTGTTATTTCCTTGTTGCTTTATTTTTGAACTCAATGAGCTGCCACTTTAGAAAATCTTTTATTTATATGCAACGCGTTCGGGTTTGAAAAGGCCGTGGATACGGTTGGCAGTCGCGTTTTCCCTCTTTTTCCATCTAAAGGCATCAACTTATATTTTTTCATAATGGACATAGTCACCCTGAATATGCCTAATATTCCACGAAAAGTGAAGCTTTTAAAAGCGATAGAAATCAATTTTCGTCTATCAACTTTATGTGTCATAGCAGATTATTGATGTGAAATATGCCATACAACTTCATTTCCTCGCGTGAAATATATTGAAGTTAACGCTTATGAATTTTCATCTATTGTATATAAAAGAAAAAATTTAATATAGAAAGCTGCACGCATTTAGGCCCACATCAACAAAAACACTCTTTTAGGGAAAGTTTCCGGAGAAAAAAGTGTTTTTAATTTCAAATTAACTTTACAACAAAATTCATCTAAAGAATTGTTCAAATTAGGCGTAATTTATGATCTTACATTACCCTTCTCTTATTCTATTACTTTAGATAATACAGTTGTTTATTTATACATATTGAATGTAACAAAATAACAATATATAAAATTTGATGAAACACATTATACGTTAAATTAAAGCCTGAAACTACAAGCAATGATATTTTAAACTGAAACTGTAAAAATATAATTAAAATTCAAAATATCAGCAATTAAAGCGTGCATACGTCTCAATGATATAAAAGCAAACAAGTTCACGTTTAACATACGTATAATAGCATAAGAAGTACTAATAAGCTTATTACAAGCGTTTCTTTTTATGCATACCTTGCAATTAGAAAACGAAATTATTAAAATAAAATTGGCACCGGATTATCTTCAGTAGGTGGCCTTAGGTGAATAGAAAATTACGAAAAACAACAGCATTTTAAATTGTATCGTGTACTGTATTATAGCTATTTCTGAATTCTGTATATCTGATTTTTCAATATTAACACAATCTTATTAAACGACAGTAACAAGTGATAAGTGACATTTGAGACATTAGAGTAGTTTGTTTTCTTTTCCAAAAGCAATCCACAGTACGTCGAGAATTAGTTGATATGCCTGTGTTCATTTACTGTGGAACATTAGCCACCAATGTAAATTCAGATAACGTACGTATGTGTAGGTAAATATAAAAATAGCAAGAAATAGTTTAGTAGCCGTCTGACCATGCAGAATTTGCCTTAAAACTTTTCTTTTGGCATCAATATCGTTCAATTTGTTAAGTCTATCCTCAATTAATTTCCACCACTTCCTGTTAATTCCCCGGGAAATTGCAAGGCATGGTGTACTATTTTTGTCAACAACAGATACATTTCAAATGAGCCTTACAGACAGCAATTTCCTAATGGACTAGCCTTCCGAAAGGTACGGTAGCTTTCTTTTGCAAAATGTACCAGTGTGACCAAAAGAGAGAAAACGTTTTCTTTATCTTATTTTTTCACCATAAGACACCTAAATGCTAAGCTTTTTCACTGAAGCCATTTAGGCCTATTACATGCTTTTATGTCTTCTATGAGGGAAAGTGTTTTTTGAGAAAATACTGATTTTTTTTCTGTACAGTTCTTTAACTTCTACTGATTGTACATTGGAGGTTCCCAAGAAGCGATGTTTCAGCCTATCAAACGCAGAACATCTCGAGAGTTCCTTACAGATGGAAAACTATGAGATAAAGTCTTGGGTTTAAAAAAATTTTTTGTAGTTTTTTATTCCCTATGAAAAACCGACCACCTTCAAAGTCAATCACTTTTGTACCACTCCAAATGCATTCTAGTCCATCAACCTTTTGTTTTGCTTCATCTCTTTTAAACATAAAGGCAGCGAGTATTTGAGATTTACAGGCGAGTAGTATTTCATTTGCCTTCATTGGCATTAAGTTGCTTTTAGTGTATACGGAATATTTCTGTCTGATCACCAGAAGAGTGTTTAAATGGTTTAGTTTTTAAACTGTAAACTCTTAACGGGCTTGCTTTTCTAACACTATGTATAAAGATGAGAGGTTCACTTTCATAGCTGCACCGCGAGAGCTACTTAGGTAGGTTAAGCGTTGGATTTGTCTTAGTTCTGTAGTTTCTGCTATTAGATATGTATTCCATCAACCTATCATCATCATCATACCAACCTAGGGTGGCAAACGTTAGGTTCGTTTAATTTAATCAATGGGTATTTGATTTCAAACGCTAGATGATGTTGCCAAATATTTCTAAGGAAATTCTTTTGTCACCTTTAGGGCGATCGCTCCTGCGTGTGACTTAAAAACTTTAGTTCGATATTTAACTAGACTCCTGTTGTGTTAAGTCTAATTTCAAATAGCACGTGTTATGACTTCTACGGAGAATAAAAGATGCTATCATTGTTTGTTAGGGTTAACTGTAAGAGCGTGCTTTGACTTTTATTTCAGTCCATTTGGGCCGTTTGAGAAACTATGCTACCATATTTCCCTCAAATAACTGTGATTACGTAATATGCATATCCTTGCGCGTCAAGATATTTCCATTCATTCTCTTGAAGAGATCGTCCACTTCATACTGCTACCTGTAGCCAGCTATCGATAAAAACTGTTTCTATTGAAGGTATGCAAGCTCGTGCGCTACTATGAAACATAATACTTCGTGTTTTTCCACAGCAATGTGAATTGAATCAAAGGTTACATTATCAAAAGTGACTTCAATATCAGAAAAAGACTTCTAAGAAATATTCTTGATTATTTCTATAATCGTTGATCAAATTTCAGAATGCAAATTTACAAGACTTTCTAACCTAATACAAATAATATTAGTGCTGTATAATGTGAAGTTGAGAATTTACTAGAGAATAGAACTTCCTTTTCACTTTTCTCTCACTTTTCGATATGTGCCTTAGAGCTACAACCTTTCTAAAGACAGTACAGAGCCAAAATTGCAGTAGTTCTAGACCCTGCTGTAGCACAACCAGGCAAATGCTGCCAAGACCTTGAGGCTTAGAAGATGTTTATTGTGTCTAATAGTAAAAAGCAACCAATTTTCTCGGCTAGCTCTGGTTTCAGGTCTGTGCTACGTTGGTATGAAGTGCATGCTGAACGAACTCCAAAGGAGTAGAATTTGCGAAGTCTAAATATCTGTCCGGCTGCCCGCATTTTTTTTAATTTTGAAATTTTGACTTCAGATTTGACTTCGTTTTTTGATGACTCTTCGGGAACATGGTCAAAATGGCCGCCGAGATTTAAAAGATTTTTATTTTTTACTTTAGAATCGTATTCTACATCAAAAGCTAAGACATACGTATACTTTTAGCTTTTTGATACCATTTCTGAAATATGGCCAAAATGGCTGCTAAAGTTTGAAAAAGTAACAAAATAGAGTTCGTTATGGTTATGGTTTGAATTCCCAGATGTTTTTTCTTAGTTGCAGTATGTCCTCCTAGAGACTTCTCTAGAGAGTCGATGTTTTTGACGTCTTTCTGGATAACTTCGTTTGAAGTCTTGCAATAATGAATATGATTTCTAGTTCCTCGCAGAGTTTTCTTTAAGATGACCTTCTAAAGCTTCTTAAAGCTTTATTAAACTGTATTTGGCGAGAGACATAATCTATAAAAATCCCATTCTTTTTTGTTTCATATCTTCAAGGAACAATTTACTTTAAAAATAGAAATTAAGTATGACACTTTGTAATAGAACAGTCGGAAGTTCTAAGAACTTAGAGGAGAGGACAGTCTGGTAAATTTGAGTTTACAATTATGTAAACTTGTTTGCAAAACTATCATGGATTAAAATGACTTCTTTTCTGTGGTGATGAACGGACACTAGCCTGGCGTCCTTCCATTGTCTTAAGTTTTTTAAGAATGTTTTTAACAGCCTCTTCCATTAGAAAAGAGAGCATTAAAACTGGTTTCTAATTTTCATTCTCATATATAAGTCTATTCATGTCGATTTTAATTGTTGTCCCTTGAAATGGGATCTGCTATCGACAACTCGTTAATTGTTAAACGTATGTTTTTTAAATTTGAAACCCAAGAATTGCCTTTCTTTTCTTACTGAACTAACTTGAGATGTATTCCTTTTTGACAAATTTCAGTTTGGTGAATTATCAGAAAAAAACACATGATGTCACTATGATGTTTTTCAGCCAAAAATGCAAAACACTTGCACAATTTTCCATTGATGTAGAAGCTCCCTGAAACGAACCTCTTTGATTATACTAATCATCTTTGAGAGCTACCTGCAGGTTAGATCTTTTGGGTTTCAGGTATTGTCTGATTTGCATATCCTAGAAGAAAAGTCAACTTAAAGATAGCTGTTTCTGTCCATTTAAGTTTGCCGATACGGAGCGTGGTTTTTTGTTTTGGATGCGTTTTTAACATTTAATCTGCCTTCTGATAAATTTTGCTTTTTTAACGCTGCCTTTCTTATAGAAATACTATATTCTTGAGTTGTCGAATGTGCCACAACCTGCTCCAAACTGTTCTTAACGTAACTTCACAGATTCCTGCGATTTACACTTGATTTGATCTTATTTTAAATAATAATATTTAACAATTATTAAAAGAATTCAAATATTCTATAGTTATAATATTTCTTTGTGAAATATTAGTGATATTAGCCGAACGTAAAAGTGAATGGAGGCCCTTGATCGCCAACGTCTCGAAGAACAAGGCATATGACGATGGTAGTTTTAAGCGTCTAACTACTTTTGTGCAAGCTGCTATGCTTGTTTATTCGTAGTTAAGTCTCAACTAACGACAAAACCAAACGGAAACAAACTCTCGCTTCAAGTACAGCTATCATTTTCTCAAGTTAGGCAGTTTTAATAACGCCTGCAGTTCCTAAATTTGTAGAATATTCAAAGAACTCTTCATTCTAGGATTTTAGGTATTTTCCTATGTTCCGTCTTTCGCTAGACATACGATATATTAACGACAAAGTAAAATTATCTTGCAGAAATAAAACCATTTTACAGATATTTATACTCATTTTATGATGTTAAATGTCCAAAACGAATTGATTCTGATCAATTAATATTTTATTTGAATTTGTACGATACCGATACTGCTGTGGGCGATTCAAATTTAGATAGCACAGAATGCTTGGATTTAATTTTTTCAATACATACATGTTTCGGGTATTTCAATTTATCTTTGACAAAAACTGATTTGATTAAAGATAGTTTCGCTCATATCAAATTAAATAATTTAAATTTGTAAGTAGCGAGAACAGAAAATTTAATTTAAATATAATTGAAACCCTTTTTTAAACACAATCCAATATTAAATTGAATGAAACCTTTTCTAAAATCCTAATTGAGTTTCATTCAATTAGATTACTTGTAATCGAAATATACTACAGCCTTGATTGTTTTCCCCCTGAGTTATGGTTTAGCAAAAAACACAGGAAATTTACTCGTTTAGACCTTTCGACGATCACGACAAACTTTTCTTTTTTATTTTTAAAAGAACATCTTTCACCTAAGTTTCGAAGTCACCATCTTACATGTAGCGTGGTTGATATAAAATTTTATCGTAATGACTCGGTTCTGCTTTGTTTTATCTAAAACGTTTCACGTCCACAAACTGGCAATGATTTCACCCCGCGTTCGTTTTTACCCTGTGCCGTTGTTTTCGTGCTCTATTTTGTTCGTTTGGTTACCTTTCTCAGCTTTTCGCACAGACGGTGACAAATGTGTCGCCATTTCTCACTGCGTGAAAAGCCCGCCGTCGGTTTTTCCAACCTAAAGCCAAAGCTTTTCATTCCCACATGAAGTGGTTGAAAAGATGCCTCTTTAAAGCGTCTTTTTAAGCACTTGCTTCTTGTATATACGTACTTGATTATTACGTTATTTTCCAATTATTATTATTATTATCTAAAAATGTGTTATAAATTGGAAAAAGGGAAGTAAAAAAGAAGAAAATTAAAATCTTGGGCTTACAAAAGGGATCAATTTTTTTTCAAGAAATAACAAGAGAAGGGGCAAATAAATAAGTTTTCATTTTCAGTGTTGATCTAAAAGATAATGCAAATGATCCTAAGAATACCATTGAAATAATTGAAACTTTTTGTGCTGCCAGTTCAACCGTGTCTGCTTTAATATTTTCAATTTAACTGTAAATGAGCTCTCTATTTTTAAAACATATTTTACTCGACGGAAAATTTACTTTTCAAAAAAGAAAAGAGAAAAAAAATTTGATTTCACTTTATAGGCATATACTACGCCAATTCGTTTTAAGTGCAGTTATGTTCCAGACTCGTTTTATTCAAACATTTTTAAGAACTACAAAAATCCATTAAGTTTTTTAAAATAAACCCACTCAGTAAAAATACTATAGCAAAGAAAGGAAACCTATATCCGTTTTCAACATTCAGAACCTAAACTAAAAGGAGTTTTCTATCCTCACATAAGAACTTAGAATAGCAAATCCTTTAGTGGATTCACAAAAATGTTTATCTAAAGCCGCAACAAAAGGCTCTTAAGATCCAAATTTGTCTTTTCAAGCCTTGAAAGAACCAGCCCCTTTGCCACAACAGCCACAATTTTACAAATCCTTTTGCACTTAATTATACCTGAGAAAGAAGGATTTTTCAAGAAAAAAAGACTAATTCACTTAGCAGTTTGTAATAAAGGATTTTGTTTTAATTTTGAAATTACTCTCGGTAGATATGTACCCTTCAGAGTTAATTTAATGCATTAGATTTTAAATTGACTTTCTAAAAAGCTTACTTACTGTAAAATTCGATAAAACCGCGGTTCTTACAAAATAAACTAAAATAGAAATAGTCAATCCTCTTTAATTAAATCCGAGGACTTGAATAATGTCCAGAGCAGCTTTAGAAGCTGCGTCTAATTTTCATTTGCATAATCGGTTAGTGCATATGATGTAAAGGATAGTTAAGTGCAACGTGCTCTATTTGATCCGTCGTGATTCAACCGAAGCTTTGCATAAAATACATTGCAAAATACATATTTGAGATTGGCCAAGAAAACAAAACAAAGTAAAAAACTGAACGATAGGTTTTTAATAGACGAAATGTTGACTCCTTTAAAAGTTATTTACGTCACGTCGCCGTCGTAGCTATACGTATAGTTACTCTGTAAATGATGGTATATTCTGTATAATGCATATTTGAACTTTAAAGTTTCTACTTTCTTCAAACATTTAAATATACTAAATCGTATACTATTCAATATTTACTTGACTCAAACTGCTGTCTGCATAAATATCTATCCAAAACTAAAATGTCTATAATTTTAAAAATTGTTTAATATGCAAGGTGCTTCTAAATTAAAGTGACATTTACATTTAAGCCCGATAGCTTGCACCTCCCCTCCCCTTAATTACCACGAAATAACGGGCGCCAGTCCCCTACTCCTAGAAATATCCTACAAAGGGACAGTAGTAGGATGGGATGCTTTCGTAGTGAGCTAAAAACTAAAAATTAATTTCAAAACTAACAGTAGCAGTAATACTTTGCCAAACGTTTAAAGATGATGTATTTGAACAACGCAAAATAGTAACAGATTGAAAGAAGAAAAATAAATATAACATACAAGTATGAAAAGGGACTACTAACAAACAATAAACTGAAATAAAAATATACAAAAAATCATCATTAACAACAACAACAAACATGCAATGAAATATGACACACAAATTATATGTAAATAACATACAACGCTAATAGATAAATAGTTTACATGGTTAGCATAAAATCGCTCATCTGCCGGTCCAGACTGGCAGCGTTATTGCGGGGGCGGCGTTTCAATTTAGAAAAAAGATGCAAATACCATACGATTTATTTCAAAATATCCTTCAAAGGGACAGTAGTAGTAGTAGAAAAGTATTCGAGATATCGAAATACCGATTATGTATTTGTAATTCAGGAGAAAATTCTAAGTTGATTTCATATACGACATGTCCTGTAACGTTACGGCAACATGACAACAGACCAACAGACAGACTATGCCGAAAAATTGCCATCTTCGATTTCGATTATCTCGAAAACTATTCGAGATATCAAAATAACGATTATGTATCTGTAATTAGGAGAAAATTCTAAGTTGATTTCATATATAACATGTCCTGTACAGTTACGGCAACATGACAACAGACCAACAGACAGACGGAATGTACGAATTCAGATACAAATTTTTTTAAATTTCGTCGATAAAACAAACAAATAAATAAAATAATTTTTATCTTCCACATTATTTTGAATAGCAGAGATGCCAATAACACCTTACATACAAAATATTTAAGCAATTCTGAGAGTTATCTAGTTTTAACCGGTTTTTCGTCATTTCCGACCACTGTGCGTCTGCTCTGAAAACGCTGGCTGCTAGATCGGCGTAGAGTGGCTAGATCGTCTGCCCTTGCGTATTAATATTTGACTAATATTCTTACACACAACAGAACAGTTCTGATTTTGGAATAAATCGTGTGGTATTTGCATCTTTTTTCTAAATTGAAACGCCGCCCCCGCAATAACGCTGCCAGTCTGGACCGGCATTTTCGAATAAAAATAGCGATTTTTTGGAATAATGTCACGCCAGTTCTTGGTCTATAACAGTTGAATGTATAGATAGGTACGCAAAAAAATAGCAAAAATATATAATAAATAAAATTGTTTTTAATTTAGTCTCTAATTAACCTAGTAACTTTATGTGTATTTACAGTACACGATGGCGAGAGCCAGTGACAAACCAAAAACAAAGGCACACTTCTTACAATGCGTCCGAATCCACGTGAGCTTACGTTGAGGCTAGAACAGCCAATTCTATTTACCATAAACGCAATATTATAATAAAAAACAATTTGGCCTTACATTAAGAACTTTGAGTTCGCCAGTACAAAGAGCGGCGCGCAATCTAAAAAAGATCCGTATAATTATAGTGGTTCAATTTTGATATAAGAATTGACGTTAAAAGATTATTCAAATCAAAAATTACCAAGTGATAATTACATATAATTTGAATTTATAAAATAATAAGTGCAGTATTAATATCCCAGTGTTCATAATAAATAATTGATTAATTAATCTAGACCACGCTACAACCTATCTTAGGATGGTTACGCTGACTAGACAACAAAAAAACTGTAATAAACAAACATGCAGAGCAAACATTACAAAATATACACGGGGCGTCTATTTTAAAACATTCAATGGGTTGTATTTTTTTAAATAGTATCGTAAAATGCTCAAAACCGTTTTGGTAGTATGGAAGAGGGAACAAGATGACCTTACAAATATAGTGCTAACTACTCGCTCTCCAACCACTTTAATTTTAAAATCTTAAATAGCAACCTCCGTCATGTTACACATTTTTGGAAAGCTCTTAAAAATGCTTTTTATTGATACTAAACAAAAGTAATGATGGGTAAGTACGTAATTATTAACTTATTCAATTATAAGGTGTAGGAATAATTGGGAGCTACCTAATTAGGGTCAGTTTTTAAATAAATGTTGTTATTTGACATTTTTAGAAAAAGGTATTGGTTTGTTTTCTGAAATGTTATTTTACATTAAATAGTATTAATCAACAAATCATTTAGTAAATGAGACAATTTCTCTCTTTCTTTATTTAAAACAAATTCAATTTTATTCAGGTAATTATAACAGTAAACTGCAAATTTAAGTTTAATGGTTTGTTAATGACTTTTGAAATCACCCGATAAATAGTTTTCAAATCCCAATAAACAGCACTTGGTGGTTTCATCACGTTTTATTGTCTAACATTCTTCTGGAATCATTATACAAAATCTGGGAAATCAAGCGTTATAATGGTTTACACATTGCCAAAGAAGGTTGAAATAATTTTTATCTATGGTGCTGAAAACCGCATTGCATTAAGTTCAGCCACTGTTTTTAATGCTAGACATCATGGACAAAATGTCAGTCATAAGTACGTCTGTGAATTAATCTCGAAATTTGATGAAACGGGATCGGTAGCAATTACAAAACGTGCAGAACCACGAATACTTGATGATGATTTGGGACAATTTGCATCTACTGTAATGGAGATTTGTCCAGAACCATTGCGAAAAGTGCATAAACTTCATACATTCTTCCTGTACAAGATGCAAATTGTTCAAAAATTGACCAAGAATGATTATGACAGGTGAATACAATTTTGTGAAGCGATGACCGAGGAAATTCAAACTATTCCAAAATTGGTGAAAAATAGTTTTTTTAGTGACAAATGCACATTTTGCGTAAATGTAATGGTCGATAAACATAATTGCCACTATTGGTCAGATGATAATCCACATCTTATTCGGGAAGAACATACACAACAATCTCAAAAATGCAATGTGTGGGCGGGTATTTTTGAAGATGCAGTTATCGGTCTTTTCTTTATTCAACAAAATATAAATGGCGAAGTCTATTTAGAGTTACTGCAAAATACGGTCGAATCTCTTATTGTTCAGGAGGTGAAGAACCAGCAAGATGTTGATGGAAACATGAATTTGTGTGAAGATTTAACTTATTTTAAACACTCTCACTACGTAATGTCCGTTAGACAGTTTTTACACCACAAATTTCTTCACCAATGAATTGGTAGAAGAGGTTCCATAGAAATGGCTAGCAAGGTCGCCGAATTTGACGCCTGTGAATTCTTTTCCTCTGGGGGCATTTAAAGTCGGTGATTTATAAAACCCCATCGGAATTACTTGAGGATATGCGCAACCGTATCATTCGAGAATATCGTTCAATTTCAAGGGCTATGGCCGAAAATGTAAGAACCAAGTGTCAAAATCGGTTACACTACATTTATTAATTTTATTGAGTTACTCACTTATGACAGACATTAAACTATTAAATTAATTAGGTAAATTCATTTAAAAAATTTTATCGCAGGATGTAAAGACGTCATTAATAGTTTCATGTCTGTCATGAGTGAGTAACCCAAGAAAATTATTAAATTTAATATCTAGAAAGATTCAAGTCTAATTAATCACCTACCTTGGTAGCACTGTTGGTTGATGCACCTTACGCGAGATAAGGGTACGTAGGTTCGAATCCTACCTGCAATAGAAATTTTTAAATCAATTTAATTAATTTAAATTAGTCCAGTCAACGAAGAGGTTATAGAGGACATGGAATGGAGAAGAATTTTTCTCTTGAGGAATGTGTTGGGGGTGGTTAGGAGGCAAAGATACTAAAAGTTCCTGCCCTAGCCATGCTGCTTTAGGGGGGAGGGAGGTGGAAAGGTTCCTGTTTTCGGTTTCTTGCTTATAACTCGGAAACGGTGCGTCATACTGTAAAAAGTATTCCCTACAAAATAAAAGATAATTAAATTTCCTACTAGGCTGTCTATATTTATTTTCTTTCTATGTGTTATAGTTTTCGAGATATTAGCCAGCGAAAATCAATAATTTTCGAAAAACTTGTTTTTACCTCACATTTTTCGTCAAACTTGTCCTTCTAACTCCCCAGCCTTATGTTTTACAGAAACGTCGTTAGACAGAAAGTTGTAGAGCATTTAGTTCCCTTTAGAAATATGCAATAGTTACCAATTTATCTTCTACAGGTCAGAAGTTACAGCAATTTGAAGTTTTTGGATACATTTCGTGGTATCTCAAGATAAGTCAATGAATGTCCGAAAGGGAGTTGTAGGGGAATGCTTGTTTTGACGAATATGTTGCGGGTAGTAAGGAGGCAAAGATACTAAAAGTCTCTGCCCTAGCCCTGCCGCTTTAGAAGGGGGTGGAAAGATCCTTTTTGTCGGTTTTTCGCTTATAATTCGGAATGGTGCGTTGTACGGTGAAAAGTTTTTGTTACAAAATAAAAGATAGTTAAATTTCCTACAAAAATGTTTATATTCATTTTCTTCCTATGTGTTATAGTTTACGAGATATTCGCCAGCGAAAATCGATAATTTTCGAAAAACGTTTTTGCCTCACATTTTTCGTCAAATTTGTCCTTCTAACTCTTCAGCCTTATGTTTTCGGAGAAGTCGTCAGACAGGAAGTTGTAGAGCATTACATTTCCTGTATGTATATTTACTAATTTATCTTCGACAGGTCAGAAGTTACAGCAATTTGAAATTTTCGGATAAATTTTGTGATTTCTCAAAAAGTTATACTTTGGTTATTATCGTTATTTATGTATTAAAAAACTAAAATGTAAGAAAAATCTTACCTAGCCTTGGCAAATTCCAGTTTTAAAATTTGATATGTAATGGGGGTTTAAATAGTGCTATGTATGTTAGCTTTAGGCCTTTCATTGGAGGAAACACTGACTGCTAAGAAAATACAAGCTCGATTATTAATAGGCGCAGGCGATAAATTAGGGCGCAAGATTATGTATTGATAAAACCAAGCCGATATTAGGTTCATCATGGAAGTTAAAGGTAACAACTTTCACTACTGTCTTCAAGTCTTTATAACTATTTGGTTAACTTAACAACAATGCAATCCACTAGCATTTACGAAATCCTTATATGTACTTCATCTTCAAAAACTTACGTTTACACGTTACTTGTTTCGCGTTACGACTGGTAACAATTAGGATTAACTTAAATATAAATCAGTTTTTAACCGGAGTGATAACAGTATCTACCATTTCTTTAGTGGCGTGTTCTTTCTGAGAAGTTTGATGGTTTCCTTTATGAATTTATCTAGAGCAGGCTGGGTAGGTATCCTAGTTTAGGATAGACTTCCAAGAGTGTCCAATTCACATCTATTTGGATAAGGTACGTCTAGATTGTTTGTCCTTTTTCTGTCGGAAAACTCGAATTGAGTGATGATCACTCATTTAATCCAAGCAAAATCTTACCAAACTTAACATTACTGCTTCTGTTTACATACATTTTCTCTACTTGTACTACCCATGGGCATGCTGTTTCCATTGCATGACAGTGTCGTGTTTTGCGCAGAATTGAGTGTCCGGCCTATAGATGACCAATACTTTGTTCCACTCAGGATCAGTCTGGCTAAACAATGGTTGACAACAGACTGAAACACCCAGTGGATGGTCTGAACATAGAAGGTTCTAGTTTATTATTCTAAGAAAGCACTCTTACTATCTTGCGTTTAAAACACAGTCATTTGTTGTCGCTCTCCATCAGCGCAGTACCTGTGTGATGTTGTGATCCTGAGAAGAATCTTCTTAACCCTGCTACAACATTGTAAATGTTTCCATTAGACTTCTCAAACGGAGCCTTCGGTCGAGATCAGCCAGTGTTAAAAGAACGTGGGCAATAAACTGAACACCCGATGGATGTCTGGGCCATAGAAAGGACAGAAAACACTGTCCAGACCGCTCCACCTTTAGGGAGTGATGTAGGTTATGTTCGAAGGTCACTGATTTCCCAACGGCTGCAGCCGTTTGTTGCTGCTGTCCACCACTGCACCACCCGTGTAGCGTTGACATCAATACAAACATCACCACACCTGCAGACATTGACCATGCAGCTTACGTCTTCTGTATCTTCTCGACAACTACATCCATCATCCAGCATCGTCAGAGCTGAAGATAATGGCCCCCACTTCCTTTCGTGGATCATTTAAAAGGTATTAGAAGTAAAAAAAAAAAGAAAAAATAGAAGACAAAAAAGAAATAGAAGAAGTACAAGATGCATTGCATGTTTCACTGTTTTAATTACTTTAGAAATTCAATTATTATGCTTGCATTGATGTTAGGCTTTACAATGGTTTGGCTCAACCTTTTTGTTTTAATGAAAGTTCATGGTTTTTAAGGACTAGAAGGATTTTCCGAATGGTTTCTGTTTCATTTAAATTCTCATTTAGCTCCATGCAATTCGATGAGTTATTTTTCAGTTTCCAGGCTTATAATTTCACTAGCTAGTTCTTTTTGACTACTTTCTTATATTTAGACATTTATACTTATAAACGTCGTAAATACTTATGGCCTTTTACGGAAATGTTTAGAATAAATGTGAAGTGATTTAGTTGTTTCTTAATAAAGATGGAGTTTATACACAAAAGCTACCATTCTGGTCTCTTTATAATTATTGTGAAGAAATAATTTGTACCTGTTTTGTTATTTATGTTGTCCTCTTCATTTTATAGAAACATGGCATGAAAAATCCTTTTTTACAGCTTAGAACGCCAAATACAACATCAATTCTTCTCTTAATTGTTCGTAATGTAAAATCATTATTAAAACTTGTACTTTTTTAAAACCTGCTGTTTCGACCAGCTGGCGAGTGTCGGGGTGTATACCAATTTGAAATAAATCTCGCTAGATCTACTTTAAGTTTCTTCGATTAAGAAAAAAGATTCCGTTCAAAAGTATTCTTATTTTTAAAAGACCTAGTGCTGGTAGGAATGCTGAATTTAGATATTGATTGATATATTATGTTTTTCAGCTTAATGAACTGAAAAAACATTTTTTCTCCGCAGCCCTACAGTCCTTACGGACGAACCACCACAGAAGTATACAATGCAGTCCTTCGTATAAATGTGAAAAATCATTTCTTTAATTAAATAATTTACCAAATATACGCGATCTAATTTTGTATTAATGATCCAAAATCGTCTTATGGTCTCTTAAAAAATAAATTTTATGCAATGACTAATGGATGCCCAATTAGATTCATTAAATGAATATACTGCGACTGCGACATTATTTAGGCAAAAAGTTTTGAACCACCAAAATGCAAGATAAGAGGTGAACACGTACTAACGCTCCCTACTTTTAAAGGAATAGTAAAAAATGTTGAAAATACAGAAAACGAGAAAACCTAAACCTTGTATGCAAATTAATTTTTTTTTATTATGTTGGCGTAGATTAATATTGTGCAAACAAACATCTGATACAGTAAAAGAGTTTTTCTAGGGATTCGAAAACAATTCCAAATAATGTGTATCTCCATACTTCCAATTAAATGCAAATTAAATTCGCCTTCACGTACTACCAACTTAGTATTTTATACCCAATATTTTACTTTCCACAAGTACCTATACATAGTTATAAATTACAGTTTAAATACACGATTGCAAATATTTAATGGTAAACACTTGAGGCCTAAAACAAATTAAGGATTATTGTTTAGAAGGAAAATAAAGTTAAAAATCCCACAGTAATGTTGGGTCTTCATTAAAACAAAATGAGTTCCAGCTTAACTTATTTGCAGAGCAATTTAATTTTAAAATAAAGATTAATTCGTTTTCACTTGTCAACTTTATTTTTTAAATGAATAATTCATTTACAAATAAATTTCTAAACCCTACCTGGTCCATAAAGATAAACAAGCAAAATCTCTGGCACAGAATTAAAATCTGCAATATGTAAAACGTTGGGTTCCTGAGCCGTTAATTTCTCATACATATTCAAATTTGCAGTTGCGGCTTACATCTGCCATTGCTTTTATCTTTCGCTTCTGCTCTTTAATTTGACCCTCTAAAAACCCTTTCCATACTTAAGGGCGGTTTGTATCTTACGTTAATTAATTAACAGAGTTTTATTTAAGAGTAGAAAAATGTCATCGATAACGACTGGATGACGTTTTTTTGAACAAAGAACACTCCCCTTAACTCCTCTTGCATTATTTACAAGCTCGATTTTCGAGAAAAAGAAAAAATACTTTCCAGCTTACAGAAGCTTCAGACTATTTGATTTTGTGTACGTAATTTGTCAAGATTTAAGACGAACATGAGAAAAGAAAAATCACTAAAACTGTTTTTACCCGTCGATTTAAATAAAAGACTTTCTGTTTCAAAGCAAGTATCAATTTCACCACAACTTGTGGGTGGTTAAAACGTTTCCTTTAGATTTCCCCTTTTTATATTTTTTTAATATATTTACAAGTTTGGGTGACTCGAGAAAAAAATTAAGTTAAAAGTGGACGATAATTCTCCTTTACGATTTTTTAAAGAAAATGTTCAAATGAAAATTGCAACATAAATAAAGTATAAAATAAAGACGTCCCTATGAAATATTGCATCTGTCGGGCGCACCATATTTTCGAGATGGAATATATTTATATACGTGCTGTAAATGGCCCTTCTTTGGTATAATAATGCTGAGCACATTATATTCTGGGTCAAGGAATCTAAATATACAATTTCATCGATAACCCGTATAACCGTGAATAAAAGGCGTGAAAAATATTTTCCATATTGGAGTTTGTCGAAGGCATTCTTCTCGATCACGCTATCCATAGATTTTATATATCTGCAATTTGTTTTCTACGTCATAACGTTTATCTTCTACGTGTTTAAAGAATTTTTCATTTCGTTCCCGTGAACATTTTCAGTTTTTCCGGACACCCTTTCGGTGTTATAAAAATAAAAAGTCACAATAGAAAAAAATATATTTCCCCTCAAACCAAAAAACAAACTGGTACCGTATAAATGTAATCGTACAAGAGGACGCGACGGTATAAATAGAAGGGGATGGGCTACAGGTCACGAAAGAGGATGCCATTCAACCTCGATATCCGCTACAATAGATACACCGATTGAATGAGCACATCCTCTGACAAATCAAAAGATTTTTCTGAGATTCTGATAACAGAGATTTGTTGAAAAAACTTTCCTGTATCAATTATTTTAATTACACCGCTGTGTGTAATAAATCTAACAACAGTATTTTTTTTGTAGTATTATTGAATAGTAATTCTTAATCAATTAATAAAGTGATATGTTTATAGAAACATTTTGAAATAGATTTTTAATTCTCATTGATAAAATTCTACAAAAAAAGATTTTAGAAAACAAAAAATAATTTATTTTGGTTTAACAAGGAGATAAGTAAAACTATATCATTATTAAAATATTTTGCTCTTTTACAACTAATTTGAGCGTTCGATCCTAACTTCAGGTCTTCGTTAGCCATTCATAATGACATTATAATAAATTAATAACGCAGGAGTAACTAATCTAATTGATTAAACTACTGCATATGATATTGCGATGGTTTGTATTACAATTGTTTCGTTGTTTGTTGTTCTCGGAAGTATTAAAATCGGAGTTCAATATTTATTTGAAATAGAATAACGAACTTGGAAAAAATGTTTTTTGAAATACTATCTGATGCAAACACTGTTTTAATACAGACGCCTAAAAAGTTCAGCTGTTAAAAAATTTCTTTGTACAGCAAATGTCATCGAACTATTTTGTTGCTTTAAGTTTTTTTTTAAGTAACTAAAAAGAAAAATAACTTGTAAGGAGTTACTTTTAATTTAATTAATATAACTCATTTAATCCCTTTATTGTAAATATTTGCTTAAAATTTATCCGTTCCGAACAATAAGCACCCAAAACGTCTGACGAGTTACCGCAAGATCGACCGTTGTTACGTTTCCTCCTTAACGTGCCGTGTTATTAAATCATCGCGCAACCTCATCTTAACCATACCACCTTTAAGAGTCCCCTACCTGGCTCCGACAGTTCACCATCCATCGAGCTAATTAAATTCCAACTAAAGCAGAAGACAGATAGGTTATAAACTGACCGAAATGTTACTAATATCACTTCCACAGTATCTGACCGTACCGTACCGAGCGGTAAGCATTGTTCCTCCTAGCATTTTCTGCTTGAATTTACTTAGGCACTGTTTCCTACTTTTAGCTTTGTTGAATAAACTACATTTTAACCTGCACCAAAGACAGAAAATGACCAACTGGTTATGGCACTCTCTTTACAGACGAACGGTCCGAGTTCTATCCCCGGCAGCTTACAAAGGCAATTTTTAAAAATAACGTACCCTCTTAGGCTGCCACACCAATATCTGTGGGAGTCGTTAAGTTTGCGAATAACAACGACTCAAGAACTATCAAGGCGGCTGCGAGTGATTAACTGCCAGGATAAGACAAGGGTCCTAGTGAGGCGGACCATGGTGGTCATTAAAACCTAAACAACAAACCAAGAGCTATTAAGAAGATCCTAAGTGCAACTATCAAGGCAACCAAGGTTGTATAGGACAAAATAATTTGTACAGGGTGTCTGTAAAATCCTGTTTGCTAGTAATAAGCTTCTTAACAATACTTCCGCTACATACTAATCTGCACGAGAGTCTTTTATTCTTGCTAGTTGCTTATTAACCTAATAAGATTCTAATAAAGTACATGTCAAACCTTTTTGTCTAAAATAGGATTAAACAGCTAGAATTTAAATTCATATTTATTTTCAAATCCTAAATGTTTTATTAATTTTCGCAAGCTGCCTTTTCTAATATCGCAAATTTGTTTTGCTTTAATTTTTAATAAAAGACTATCTAACGTAACGTGTTCTTTGTTAGAATACATGTCGTGTGTTATGTCTCTCACTTCTTTTTTAATTGTTGCTGGCAAATGTAACCATTTTGTCTTTGGAAACACCGTCTGTTGAGGTGCCAAAACCCTGCAACTTCTTCTTAAAGCACATACGCTTGATACGGTTTTGACAGATACTCCCAGTGCATCAGCGTAAACGTAGACCAAAGGGCCACTATTGTCTTGTTGCTTTTTGAAATAATCAAAAACTTTCAACAACAACCCACGATACACAGAAATACACACAAAAGGTTACTTTACATAGAAACTGTTAAACCTCATTACAAAGCTATTTATGCGAACCCTTTCTTTGAATATTTCTTGTTAGCGGTCGGTCGGTACTTTAAAGACGTCAACCAAAATCCATTGATTTTGTTTCTGTAAACAAGTCTACCTCAAGAAAATTGTAATGTCATTTTGGATTAATGCGTAAACATTTGACTTCTATCTTAATTTAATTTGGAAGTAGATGTTTATTCCTTTTTTTTTCTATTATAAGATTTACATTGGTTTATTCTATTATATAGAAAATTCTTTTTTGGAACGTTCGTTTTACTTTATAAAATTATATTTCTGCGTCGAGACTTGACAATTCATGTTTCGACAGGATTTGTCCTGTCGCTCAAGCCGACAGAAAGTTCCAAGAAATTATTTCTCCTTTGTGGCGGTGCGAAAGTACCATTTACACTGCCGAGTTGGCTTGTAAAATTCCCCCTTCCTAATAGCAGGTCCCATGTATATTACCCTTCGTTAGTGTGAAAGGGGTTTGTGTTAATTATAGTCGTCACGTGAAAGGGTGACCGTCGCAAGGCGAAGCCGCCCGAGACTTCACTTACCCTCCGGTCTTCGTCCTGTAAATTTCGATAGCAAGCACGCGAATGTCTGCTTATTACGAGTCTGTTGTGCAGTGACATATTAGCCGAGATAACTTTCTTGATGTGTGAGCAATTTGTTTGCTAAGTTTGTAACCGAAACAGTAATTAGGGATCGTGTTTGATGCGCTCTGCTTGTATAAAAGTATACGTTTTCCTTTAATACGTTTTTTTACAACTTTGGACGTACTATAGCCATCGTAAAATTTCGAATAAATCTTAAAGACTGTTGTTTGTGTAACACCCGCTGTATGGTGGAGAATGGAAAATTAGAATAGATTCAATACACATTTCGCCTTGGGGTGAAACCTGATCAGCTGTCTGGTCGATATTCGCGTGACACGTCTATAGTTTTGTATTTTACTGTATGTTACTACCATATGCATCTTCGTTTAAGGACTGGCAAAAAATACGACCCTCGTTGTGACGTGATTGAAAGTAAACATGAATTTAAATTCTAGCTGTTTAATTCTATATCGGACAAATAGGTTTGACATCTACTTATAGACCAGCGCCGCCGGCCTCAAAGAAACTCCCGCAGCACTGTTTGTCCACTGCAACCGCTTGAATTAAGCGATTCGTGAAAGAAATCGCAATCACTGACTCCGAGTCAACTTTTTAAATAATTCATCCGTACAAAAACCACCGGGGTGAAAATTTCATCGTTTGTACTTGAGACATTATTTAGAATTCTGATCTATCTTTGAGTTCTTCCCAAACAATATTTGTATACAGAACGATATGGTATCGAAACACTATTTTATTGATAATCAAAACATCTTACAACTCAACAACGGTGTCTCAAATTTATATCCATCAAGATAAAAATTGTTTACCACACCGATTCCTGATCAAAAGAGGGGTGTTTGAGCTAATAATAAATAATAATTGGAAAATACTGGTTTTATAAATTATGTAATAACAATTCTTCATAAGCTTTTGTTAGTACAGAGAGTACAATTTTTCGAGACCTTAAATCATATTTCGTATTAATCTTTCCCACAGTGACCACATATCCAGATTTATTCATTAAACGTAATTATCTAATCTACTGTATATACTGATATGTCTTGCTGTATTCAGTAGATAAATACATCTAAGAAGTTTACCTCCATCTAAACTTGATTAATAAGGTCGAGGGTGGGCATTTGGGCAACTGCTACTTTTCGTTGGGTAAAGCCTTCGATTCTCCAAAGCAATGTAGCAATGGTTTTGATCCACCACAACGTGCCGATCTGGTCCATATCAAGCTTTTGTTGCCCTCTCGTGAGTATAGACTGCGTCCTTGTAAGAAGTTTTAGAAACTAAGCATACCTTGCCACATAACCTTTTTCCTAAAGAGCGATCGTTTTCGAAACACGTGGTGTCGCCGTTTAATTAAAAACTAAAAGATTTTGACACTTTGTATCTTAAAACCTAAGCATTTTTCGATACAAGTTAATCTGACAAAATGCAATTATTTTTCGATGTTTTATAACCTCCCAAAATTATCAAGGTTCAAACAGAAATATCAATAACTTATCAATACAATATTGAAATATCAGTATCAATCGGAATATCATAATCCTTTTGGAATATCGATATACATCTGATTATCAATATAATATCGAAATATCGATACAATGTTAGGATATCGATATATATAGGAATATCGATGTAATATCGGAATATTAATATCATATGAAAATATTGGTATACAGGTGTATACCTATGAAATGAGACTTTTTTTTTCAATTTTAAACGTTTATTAACAAAAAATGGTTACAAACTTAATCTTCAAAATAATAGCCATCGCTAGCGACACATTTTACCCATCTCTCAGGCAATTTGTGAATGCCGCGCCAAAAAAAGTGGCCGTCTTTGGCCGCAAACCAATCATCGAGCCATTTTTTGGCTTCTTCGTGAGAATTGAAGCGCTGCTCGGAAAGTGCGTGGCCCATCGATGCAAACAAATGATAATCGGAAGGCGCCAAGTCTGGTGAGTAAGCCGCATGCACCAGCGGTTCCCAATCGTACGTCTCCACCAATTCCCGGGTCGCTCTTGTTCGATGTGGTGGTGCATTGTCATCAAGAAAAATTACTTTGTGACGCCGATCGGCATATTCTGGGCGTTTTCGGTGTATAGCGCTGTTCAAATCGGTCAATTGTCGTTGGTAGCGTGCACCGTCAACTGTTTCACCTGGTTTTAATAGCTCGTACCAAATCATACCATGCTGATCCCAGAAAACACACAGCATTGCCTTGCGGCCGAAGCGATTTGGTTTGGCCGTTGATTTTGGCTTGTGGCCATTTTTCATCACCCGTAACGATTCGATGCAAAAAAGACTTCCTTTTGAACCGGGAGAGCAGCATTTCACAAGTGGTTTTTCGGTTCTCTTGCTGCCTTCCAGTCAGTTCATGCGGCACCCATCTTCCGACCTTTAAAATCATGCCCATGTCTTTCAAACGTTTGCAAATGGTTTTTTGGGTCACTCCCAACTGCTCTGCCATCATTTCTTGCGTTTGACCATCATCTTCATTCAACAATGCTTGCAATTCGGTGTCCTCAAACTTTTTCGGTGGCCAGCCACGTTCCTCGTTCTCCACGCTAAAATCACCACTTCGGAATATTTCAAACCACCTGAAGCACTGTGCTCTGCTTGGAGCATGTCCACCGTAAGCTTCTATAAGCATTTGATGAGCTTGAGAAGCGTTTTTCTTCAATTGATAACAGAAAATCAACGATGTCCGCAAATCGTAGTTTGAAGGCACGAAATTCGACATTTTTAAGAGCGAAAAAAATGCGTTGTTGTATGAAACATCACAAACAATGAATTGAATATTGTTGACAGATGACAGACGAAAGAAATAAGACATTTGGGACAGTTTAAAAATACTCCTAGCGACATCTGTGGTCTAATAGCTGAAAGTCTCATTTCATAGGTATACACCTGGTATATCAAAATATCAAAATTATCCCTATCGATATTTTGATAAAAATCCCCACCGCTACTATCAAATGGTTTGGGTGTTGTGTCCATTGCACACAGAGAACATCATTGTCATGGCCCATGATACTGACGCAATTTTATTTTTAGTGCGCCATTTCTCAAAGATTGCTTATTCTAATGTGTGAATGATGAATCAAACTATCACCTGAGTAAGTAATTCACCGGATGGCCTTTTGTGCAATCACAAGATATAAGACCATATAAAAGTTGGATTTCATTGAAGATGGTAATGCATGCAATCTTCTGAACAGTCGGCGACTCTGTGATGCCGAACATCAAAAACTTTGTTGTTTAGCTGTACAGGGTACTTTTTTTCTGAGACCTCTCAGACACTGCATGTTGATAATTTTCAACGCAGTTCTTAGAAAATCTACTGCTCACAGGTTAGTCCTGGTATTGTTACGAGTGACGAAACATAATGCATTGTTTGGAGCTAGGAAAAAGCCAGAATGTGCCGACGTATAGCGATTGTGAATCAGAATAGAGCAGAACACTATCTTTTTACTTAAAAGAATAAGCAGGGTTCCACCTCCCAGTTTTTCCAAATTTTGAAGATTCGTTGATTAGAAGATTTCTTTTCTGATCTTTGATAGTTCAGCATCTACGTGCAGAGTAACGTTTAATTTGAAGCGTATCTAACTTATTTCACAGGCAATAATTTCTCCTTCCCTCCTCAAGAAGTAAGCCATTTGCGTGCCCTATAAATCTTCTACATCTAACAACTTCTTAACACACATATTTATTGCTACTTATTTTAGTCTGTACCACATACTGTATATGATGACTGAGCGAGATAAAAATATCGTTTACTTGTGTTTGGCTATTATCAAATTGGCATCTTGCTTATAATGTATTTCGCTGTAGTATCTCTCTTTCTAACTAACGTAAAAGCTAAAATAAGTAGTAAATGGCTGGCTTTTGTTACATTATCTACAATAGCTCCCTACACATAAACGAGATAACTAGTTAATCAGTAATAGTAGTTACTTTTTAATCAGATAAATGAACCATTATCAAGAAACGCCAAATACTGCTTTGTAATTCAAATACTTGCCTCGGAAAAAAACATTCTGGTTATCTACTACTGTTGAGAAAATGATTAATGACGAGAACAAAGAAGAATCGTAATTGATGTCTATGTAAAAATACTAAACCTAAAATCTAACGTTTGAACTCAAAAATGAATTTAATTAATGAAACAATCAATCTAACCTTTTGATTATATCTACATTTAAAAGTTACATATGCAGTTAGAAAAACAATTCTAATTGATCATTCCGCAAAAATCTTTATGACAGCTTATACAAGAATGAATGCAGAAAATCAGATTTTTACCCACTTAATTCCAAATATCTCTAATAGAAAATCTAGGAAAGTTTTATTTTTACAACCAAAAAACTTTCCCAGCTCAATTATTCAGCAGACGTTATCCGTCACTGAAACTTCTGCATCCTAACAATCCTCTCGTGGAACAAAGGTATTATCTTATAGGGTGCGAGAGGGGGAGGTAAAAGCAGTAAAACTGAACTTGATAACGACCTTACATTAAATTGATTTGTTTTGACGGAGCTTTAAACTGCTTCGAAACACACATTATTCTTGATTAAATTGAAGGTGAATAAATAATGGAACAAGGTGCTTGATAAATATTGCAGCGTAAATTACCTTGCAAAATATTTTATAGGTAAACCAATTATGGATGAAATCTTCTACGTTCGTAATTTATGTCTTATAGAAAAATTGATAAAATGTTGCGAACAGGGGCGTGCTGTTATTTTCTTATATAAAGATATTTTGCTTTGGTACTGGAAGTGAATTAATTATTATGGGAGTTTAACGACAAACCTATCGCTTAATGCAATATAAAGTAACTAGCAGTCGGTTCAATTAACCCATGTTGACTCGGAGAAGCACATAATCAATATCTTAAGGGGGGGTCTAATTAAATAACTTGCTATCGGGAGCACTTCTCAACTGCTGCTTCGGAGTACAGGAAGCAATTTCTTGATAATGTACCCAATGCGGCCTTCACTGCATCTATATAAATCATGACGTAAGCTTAATTTTCTAATGTCATGTTCGTGAAAAATGTTTTTCCTCATCCGAGTCCCATAAGCAATACTCATTCCTACGTTCCTAGAAAAAAATAAATTTCTAAATTTATTGCCTCAGTATTTTTATTGAGTGACTTCTGCTGTATACATGTTGTTATATGATAAATAACCTTACACCTTGTTATATGTAGTAAAATAACTCGTTCAAGTATTGTAGTACACACTTTGCGTTTCAATGAAAATTATCCATCCTAAATAATTTTATCCTCAGTCATTTTGAGTATCAAGGGAGACATAATGAGAATGACATAAATCTTGTTGACGTCACGTAAGACGTAATCCTCCTCTTTAACAGTCACCCTCAGAAATGGCAAGTAAGATCATCTAATCGATTTTCATGTTTCATGTTTTTATTGAAACGTGTGCAAGATACTAAACTTATACAAACACCAACGGCATGAACTTCATCCACCGATCATCACGTGCTGCGGTACAGTTTTGATCTATTTTGTGGCTGTGAAAATGGTGTTTTTAGAGGATAACACGCTCCACCTTTTTTCTGGACAATTAATTGGTCTATTTACTGATATTTGTCGTTTTTATTAAGAACCATGAATGACGACACTATAAAGCGTCAAACATACATGATGTCTGATTTTAATAATTTACACAACGCAGTGGGAGGATTTATTTTGATAGCAAATGATCACAATAAAAGAAAATAAACTAGAAAAGTAAGTGTCCTAAACGGCATTTCTGTTCTTCTCGAAAACATCCAATGTGGAATCAAGCTCGGTTTTGGCCAACTTAAATTAATGGCGGAGCGCGTAAATACAATACCTATACTGGAAGCCTTCAGTTCTGGGCTTTTAGACATTAAGGCGTAGAGAGTTTTTCCGGCTTGCCTCCTTCTCTTAAACAGAAGATGAGGATGACGGTGTATGGTGTCTACTAGATCCCAGTAGAATCAATGATCAATGAAAACAGTGAAGTTCTCGAGATCTAGAAAATGTTGATGAGCAAAACAGGTCATTTTTGGCCTTTGAAAAATAAATATAGCAAACATCAGACACTGTCATATCATTGCTTTCAAGTTCACATTCAAAGGAAATTGTAATACTGCAATTATATGCTGTCAACCAAAAAAGGCGTGCCCTGACAGACAAGCACCTTCATACAGACGTGTCTGAAACTGAAACAGTTGCCATTTACATATGTCACATGATTAGTATCTTAGTAATAACTTACACCTGCTTTTTTATTTCGGACATGCTTCAAAAGTACAACTTGCCGTTAATCAGGGTGAAACTCGACCTTAATATCAATGTAAGTTGTACTTAAGATATGTTATTAATACAATACGAGTACTGCATACAATACTAGTTCAGACATCTCGCTTTAGCGGAAAAAGTATTTTTATCAAATACATTATGAAACCAATCCAATAGCGTAACCTAATAATTAAAAATCCAAATTACACGAATCAAGAATTCGACTTTACTTCCCTTGCCGTTGTCAGATTCAAGCTCACCTCTTGAAAGAATTAGAGTACCTATATTTTAGCAATTTTTATGAAGAAGATTGTGTATCAGACGTTTTAGGCTTTGTTTAACTAGATTTCGTCTACAATACACATTCTACTTAGCTTTCCATGCTTTGAATGCTAGCACTTTTTTTACCAAGGTGAAGAACACAATAACTCTCATGAAAATAAAAGTTGTAAAGCAAACTACTCTGGAAATTTAGCATTAGATCTAATGCAGTGAATTCTATATTACAAGTGCCATATATGCCATACGTGTGTCTAAAATGAAAAAAACTTTTAAAAAACTTTTTACTAAAAGATGTGTAAGACTCGAGTACCAACACCAGTATGAATTTAATTTTGCACTAATTTCAATTTTTTATTCTTTTGACCCTGAAGTTAGCGTTTTATGATGGTAACACCTTATTTTGGATTTTTTGTATACAATTGATAGAGCTATCCATCATTCTCGATTAAGTACCACAAATAACGATGCTATAAGACGCCAAACATACCATTTTTTTTAATATTTCCATCAAATAACAAAGGGCTTTAGTGTTTTAATCGCAGACGGCGAAGGGGGAATAAAACAATAGCGAATCGCATGGGACTAAGTTACTGAAAAGGTTCCATTCTGTAACCACTTCGGGTAACTAGTAATTTGGATAATTTTCGATAGTCCTGTGCATTTTCTGATTTGTCACTAAGTAAAACCTGCATAACGATCGTCTTTTGTTTTCTAGTGTCAACTTTTTTAACTAAGGATATGCCCTAGGGCATTTTAAGTACACACGTAAAATTTAAGTCTCCTAGCTGTTCTTTCTTTCATTATTATTAGTTTTTTAGTTACTAATTGTTTTGGTTTAATAGTGACTACATAAAATCATCATGAGTATACCAAATAGTGTGTCGATATCTTTCAAAAATTCCTACATTACCACAGATACACGCTTATGGAACTAAATTCGATTTCGGTTGTACTCGAACTCCTCGAGTCCAGACACAGATTATCCAGCCTGCGTCGTTCAAAGGTGGGATAACTAGCTAGCCTTTGAAGAAATGGCATTGCTATGCATTCAATTTGTATACCATTGTAATTTTACAGCCTTCATTTGTTTACACAAGTAATATGAAATTTATCTGTTAAATTGTTTGTTGTCAGTAGCTATTTTTGGTGTGTTTCATAATGGAAAATATTGAACATCGTGCTGTCATTAAATTGTATAAACCGCTCCGGACGACCGAGAAGCATCACAGCTGTAACGAGAGAAAGTCGAAAAAGATGCCTAATTCCCATATAAGCCAAAAATCGGACGATGTTCAATCCCGTAGCTCGAAGTCGAAGACGGAGGGAGCAGGTTCAAAAATAGCAAATGACCCAAAAAATTAGGTTCTTACCTAAACCTAAGCTTAAATTTTAACTAAAAAAAATCCTAAAAGAAATACCATAAGGGCTTCGGGAAACAGTGACACACAAAACGATGTAATTCGTCGACCTGTCCTCACATCGACGAATACCCTGTATACACAAACTTGAAAATTGTACCTTAATGTTAAACTCTCAACTTACCCCAAGAGCTATATTGGCTCCACAAATAACAAAAAAACATAAGATAAAAATATCATAATATGCAATATTCCAGCAACTCTTTCTCGCTCTTACGACTGAAATAAACTTTATAAAACATCAACTTTATAAAACTTCTAGATAATTATCAGCAGAATTTAGCAACTCTTTGTTACGAGAAATTAAAATTCTGGAACACTTTATATTATAACTCATAATAACAGATTACCTGAACACTAAAGAAAATAATACTTATGTAAATAAAAGATATCAAAACTTGGCAACATACATTAAATTTATTGAAATCTTTAAAATGAGTTTGAAATATGAAATTAAAATGAAATCACTTACAAACAAACATAAAAAACACTTTAAAACTCTATATAAAAATATGATGTGATCATGTGTAAACGGATCCAAAGGATCCGTTATTGAATTTTTAAAGTCATAAAATAAATCAAAACAAAATGAAAAATAAATAGGTTAATCACACCAAACTGTAAATTATAATAAGGAACTATAATTATGTTACTTTAAACAAAAGAGAATCATTTAATCAAAAGTATTATGTTATTAGAAATTAATTTCTCGGTAGTCTAATAAAAAAAAACCCTAGATCTTTTTCGAAAAATGTTTATAATGCTACCTTAACTTAAATAAAAACTTGATGGCCGTATATTTATTGGAGAATGTCTCCACCGCCCGGAAAATTCTAATGCAAATCCGACAGGACGTCGTTATGTATTTTCTAGTCCCTAGAAAAATACTTCTTCTATCACAAATACGAATGGTGAATTTACGGCGGATAAATTGTTGTTAACGAACAAGCCGAGGCGAGACGCGCGGGTATCAAGCCCGTACGTCCACGCAGAACACCAAAATAAAACTCCCTGAGATTCAAGAAAATGTTTAACGCATCAACACAATTTGGAAAGAACAAAGAAGCTGGTTGTACACTGTACTATTAAATGAAGCACAGACGGTCAATTAAGAATGGTAAAGTGCCACATATCATTTTTTTCTAATTTGAAACGTTCTTTCAACCAGACAAGCAGCAAGCATTTATTTCTAAAAATACAACCCAAAAGTAAACAAGATTTCTGCGAATTGAAATAACATAAAAATATTTAGGCGTCTATAAGACGATTAAATTTTACAAAAAGTCATGTACGGTAACAATTTGAACATAAACTTTAAAGAAACCTTTAACATTACACCTGTTAACAATATAAACAGTTTACTGAATATTATAAAACGAAATGAAATGATAAGTTCATATTAAATGAATGTATTTACAACGAAACTCAAAGCAAAACTCGGATGAGTACGTACGCAAAATTTTAAAATGACATTACACAACACCAGAAATTGTTACAAAGTCCATGATATGATTTTGCAGGACAGACGACTAAAATTGTCTAAAACAGTTAATGGTCTCGGCATTTCAAAAAAGCGAGTGTTCAATATTTTAAGTAGGGAATTACGCATGAAAAAGCTTTCCGTAAGATGGGTGCCGCGTTTACTTACAGCAGATCAAAAACGACTTTGAGTGCAAATGTCACAAGACTGTTTGAACTGTCTTAAGAAAAATCCATCTAATTTTGTGCGTCAATTTGAAACAAAATTACAGTCGAAGCAGTTAACTTAATCTGGTTGTTTGGCTCCAAAGAAGGCCATGGCTGTTAAACCAGCTGGTAAGGTAATGGCTTCAGTTTTCTGGAATGCAAAAGAGGTACTGATGATCGACTATCTCCCAAAGAGATAAACGATAAATGGAGAATACTACGTATGCAAATCTTTCAGAGCGATTACATCTGAATATTCCTGAGAAAAGACCGGGATTAGCTCGTAGAAAAATCATTTTTC
>VTPC01001896.1:0-11423 GCA_011009095.1 Ignelater luminosus
GATTTTTCTTGGTCGCTCATGCAACGAACTAGTAATTTTGTGCTTTTATTCAATAGCTTGCTATTTAGTTTGAACAAGTCGAAATTTTCCGAATTTTCCAATGATCATGACACTTTTGGATGATTTGGACTTTAAATTCGTAATCAGCGACTTCAAAAACATTTTGGCTTATTTTGTCGATTTTTTTTTCAAACTGAATTATACCTACTGAAAGTGCATCCAAAAAGATGCATTTTCCTCTGTAGAAATGCAATAGTCAAAAAACTAAAAGGGAGCATTTTTTTTCTAGACTACTCACAAAATCGATTGCCGCAAACCGCATCAGAATCTATCTTGGCGATTTTTTTTCGACTTTTTCTGCTGTATTTCCTCGACTACAGACCTAAATCTAAAATTTGTTTTCTTGTTCTAGAATCAATCTCTTACTGATTCGCTGGTTGTTGTTGGAAACGTTATTTTGTCAATGAAAGAACAATGATTATTATACAACTGAAAATAATTTTTTCAGTAAATTAGTGTTGATTTTCGATACTTTGGAGTCACGATTTTGTTCTCTAAGTGCAGCTTTGCTCTGAATTGAAAATACACTGTGGTCTTTTCATTCTTTGTCAGGTCGTTTTTTATACCTTCTAGAGTTTTCCAGTTCGTATAGTATCAAAATTCATCTTTAATTTGGTTAATTTCCATTCACTAACTGCAATAAAATGGAAAAATTTCTTAATTTGTTTTTCGACCCACCAATTAATTTCTTTGTTATAAGATAAACAATTATGGAATGCGAACATTTGCATTAAACAATCTTATTGACATGTACCTCTCTGTCCATGTAGTGATAACCTTAAGATATTTATATATTTCCATACTACAAAAAACACAGAATTCACAAGAAACGCGTACCTATTACACGTTTATCTTAACAATATGCAAATAATATTTTATTTGAGCTTGATTCTTCTATTCTGTAATTTTTCTCTGCTGGTAATGTATTACCTATTCTTTATTTACTTAATACTTATATACTTATATTAGACTGTTTTGCAGAAAAATGTTGGCATTACAAAAAAAATATACAATTGCTTTACGGAACTGCAGATAGACGACGAAACAGCGAAATCGATTTCGCAAAAAGATGTATTTTCAGTAGATAATGACCTCGAACGTAAATTTGCAGACTGTTTTTATAAAGACATAATAACAACAAATAATAAACTTGTTTCTGATGATGCGTTGCTTAATGAAATTACAGAGGTAATGGAAACCTTATTTGAAGGTAAACGAAAGTTAGCTGCACTTGTTGCCAAGGATACTATTACGCATTGTAAGGATATAAAAGGAGAAGACAGAACCATAACAGCTATCAACCATATAAACTGTATGAAACAGCATTATATTGACCTTGTTAAGACAAACTAAGATGAACAGACAGAAAACGCCGTAGAAGTTAAGTTTAATATCAAATACTTTTGTTATCTACTTTTGTAAATAAATCAGCAATGGAATTCTAATTATTTTTTGTAATCTTCCAAAATCTTATTAGATGCAGCTGTACACCGCACCTTTTGTTGAAGTCCTAATAATTTTTATACACGAGGTGAAGGAACTAAAATTTATATAAGTACAGTAAAAGCTCTCTATATCGGATACCCAAGGGACCACAAAACATGTCCGATAATGACAGGTGTGAGAGAAATAAAATATCATTTTAACTTTCGTTTTACAATTCACATGCAGAATATAATACACATACATTACACTATACGTAATATTTATTTCTACAGTGTGTTTCACTTCTCAAGTTCACACCCGTATCTGTCTTATTAATTTTCTGATCGATTTCAAATTTTGGTCAAATCTACTGTCACTCAGAAGAAGAATTTTTACAAACTTTAAATAATTTTACTGAAGATTACCAGCCTACTGCAATCAAAAATAAATGCAAAAAATTGAAAAGTCACAGCAGGCCTAGTTTTATCTTAAAAAGTTACTAAGAAAAGTTGTTCAGAGTCACAAAAATAGTCGAAATCCAAATTTCCGCAAAAACGTTCTCAACTTTTATGTTTTTTACTGAACTAAATTATCATAATAACAGCAATTATTTTTAGAAACTAAATTTTATCTCTCTTCACTTTTATATATAGGGATTACTTCCAAAAACTACTGGCGGCAGAGGGAGAAGAAGAACAACCGGAAAAGACCTCACAGAATACAGACGCTGTGAATGACAAAGATGAAAAGACAATAACAATGAAAGAATTAACGAAGACCTTCCAGAAACTCAAAGTGGGTAAGGCGTCAGGACATGATGAAATAAGAACGGAAATACTAAAATACATGGGAGAGAAGGGAAGAAAATATTCCTACGACTGCTGAACAATATAATAAGTGATGACAAGATACCAGAAGACTGGGAACTTACAGTAATACTACCAATCCACCAGAAGGCCGATACTGAGGTATGCAATAATTACAGAAGTATCTCGCTACTAAACACAGAAAGTATTCTAACGGAAAAGCTGAAAAACAAGACGGAAAGTGAACTAATGGAAGAACAGAATGGTTTCAGAACGGGCAGAAGAACAATTGATGCAGTATTTGTGATAAAACAACTAGTAGAATGAACAATAGACTCACAAGAAAACATATACATCAAGAAGGCGTTTGATTCAGTGGACAGAGAACTTACCTACGGAACGCTGGAAAAGAAACACGTCAGTAAAAAGCTCATTGATAACATTAGAAGCCTATATAGATGTACAAAGAACTACATGAGAACGAACAACAACAGATCAGAGACATTCAATACCAAGGCAGGAGCCATGCAAGAGGGTACACTAAGCCCATATTTGTTCATATTAATTATGGATGATATAGCCAAACTCTGCAAACAGAAAATCAGGAAAACTTACTGAGAATATTATAACCTTGAACGAACTATTCTTCGCTGATAATATTGTGTTGAGTGCAAAAAACAAACAAGATCTTGAGTGGAACTTGAAGATATGGAACAAAGAGCTAAAGAAGAAGAAATTATATATCAACACAGAAAAAACCAAAACGATAGTAATAACAAAAACTATGATACAAATAAAGCTATATCTGGAAAATGAAGAGATTGAACACGTCCCCAAGTTTAAATACTTAGGGGATGACAGTATCGGAAGATGGAAAGATAGAAGAAGAACTGGAGGAAAGAATGAAAGCTACAATTAGACTCTATTACCAACTAAGAAACAACAAAAAAACTGTCAAAAAATACTAAGAAGGCTAACAAGGAGAATATGGAAGATGAGAAGACTCAAAAAAGGGGAAGTAGTTTTCATAACTAGTGTTCAAAAGTGCTATGTTGTAGCTCGAGTGAATTTATCTTTAACTTTACACTCGCACGATATATGCTACTTTCGAACACTAGTTATGAACACTATTTTCTAGACAACCCCAACTCAATGCCCAAACATTTTCAAAATCTTTTCCTGTTACGATATGAAAGTAATGATATTTTCATATTGTAACAGTGTTGATAAATTCAACTTTCATAGGTTGTCATGAGTGGGCTGCTGCAGTCGATATGACAACTTCGACAGGGAGTTGTCTAAACAATATAGGCCAGTCAATATCGACATAAAAAAAAGGCAAACATAGCAAAAATTAGGGTAGTTCTAATTTTTTAATATGTTGTCAGGAGCCCTACGGGTAGTATAAATCCAGATTTGCAACCCCCAAAACATCTCTCCTACCTGCGTAGTGGCCAAAAAACAGCGAAATGTCTGCACTTGTTTTGGTGTTTTGATCATATCTCCTAAATTATGCCCTCTACCAAAAATGTTATTCATATCTTTTTTAGAGTAGAGTAAATTTGCTAGAAGATTAGAATAGGCTCTGTACGTCTATCAGTTACCGAGATACGGCTTTTCAAAGATTGGAATTTTTTTCCCAAAAGTGACATTCTTTTCTCACGGTAATGTTTGGAACTAAATATTGGCAAAAAAAACTTGTCATACAATAAAAACTATCAACAAAAATTTTTATAAATTTAATTAGCTTTAATTTAAGCGCAAGATGGTGCCCGTCGGGCAAATAGTTTTCTCAAAAATGGCCAAATACCAAAACACCCTTGCTAAATGCATTTTTATTTCCTCGACTTAATCGCTTGACAAGCCCTGATTTATTGTTTAAATTGTCTGGAGGCGGTAGAAAAATACGAAATTATAAAGAATTAATTCCGATAAAAAGACATTGTCCTCTTTCTTCTTTTAAAAGGACAAAAAGGCATAAAACATCTTTAGAGGTAAAAATTTTTAATTTAATAAAAAGGGATGACTACTCGCATTGGCCGTCTGATTGAAATGCTGTGCACTGAGTTCAATAAACAGGGGATTGAGACCAAACAGTCTGCAAAAGACGCTGACACAGATATCGTCAGGACTGCTCTCTCTAAGAGTTCATCCTATGAAAATGTCATAGTGATTGGCGAGGATGTGAATTTATTGGTCCTGCTCAATGCCTTTGAGTTTCATCTCTAAGAACGTGTACTTCCAGAAAAGAGACAGGGGTGGATCTGGGTGCATCCGTTTTTCCACCACCTCATTCGCCTGTGGAGACCTTGAATACCCACAAGAATTAGCACTATCTTTTCACGTTTTTAGTGGCTGTGACACCACCTCTGCCCTATTCTGGCAGGGGAAGACAAAATAGTGCGGCGTTTTTTAGAAAAACCCCCACTTGATAGAGCTGGCGGAAATATTTTTGCAACCAGATTCTAGTCAGGAGGCGATAGCCACAGCTGGTAAGAAGCTCCTTATGGCTATCTATAGAGGAGATACTTCGTCAAGTCAGCAGTCACAGCCAAAGTAAACCTTGCTCGCCTCCCCCTACCAAAGACGCTGCAAGGTACCACGCGTTTTGCACTTACTATCAGATAGAGAAATGGTTTGGGGTGGAAAAAAACTCAAACGACTGGGGTTGGTCCACCAGTGATCTAGGACTACTCCCCATCACTATGACAAAATGTCGCTTTTTGGAAAGAATTGCCAATCTTTGAAAAGCCGTATCTCGGTAACTAATGGACGTAGAGAGCCTACCTTTGTCTCAAATTCTAGCAAATCTAATTTACTCTAACGAAGATATGAATAACATTTTCGGTACAAGCTATAGTTTAGGAGATATGGTCAAAAAACCAAAACAAGTGCAAAAATTTTGCTGTTTGTTGGCCACTACGCAGGTAGCACAGGTTTTTCGGGGTTGCAAATCTGGACTTATACTACGCGTAGGGGTTCTAACAACATATTAAAAAATCAAAACTACCCTAATTTTTGCGATGACTTATGTCGATATTGACTGGCCTCATATTTAGCCGGGATGAAACTAGACTGGGACGTGGCAGCATAGCAGACACAAGGGAAGTAGAAACAACATGAGCATGAGTTTTGTCTTTGATAATTGGCCCTAAAACCGGAATATTTTTATTTCTCACCTAAGCTAGAATACATTCTTTTATGTGCAAGAAGCTTACCTTACAAAATCAATCGTAAACTTCCTTTTCGCTGTTATTTTCTAAAAAACTTTTTCAAATGTCTTCTTTTTGTTTTAAAACATTACCTAGTGTGGGTTTAGAAACACTTAACTTTTGGGAAAGTTTACGTATACTTAGGTTTTGGTTTTTTCGCCACGCTAATTATATTTGTTTTCACTTCCAACGTTAAACACTTTCGCTTTGACATAATGATCGTTGACGATGCTTTCTTTAACAACTGCTAAAAGAATCTAAACTTACATTTTGGCCGATAAGAAGGTTCTGGAGTTATAGGACTGCTAAAATCTCCAATCAGATTTCTTCAAAAAAAGATACCTACATTGTAAACTAAGCATTTTAAGAAAATTATTGTTAAGAAGTTTTACCATTGTATATAAAGATGCTAAGAATGTCATTCATTTTGTAACGGTCACTTTTTGCTACCGTTCCTTGTCTTTGTTTAATCGGTACTTTCAGTGTGTTCTTTATTTGTTTTTAATAGTTGTTCTCATTTGGAGAGGTGGTTGAGGTTGATGAGTTCATGCTGGGAGATTAATTAACCTTCTTGTAGTTTGTTTGAACTTTTCTGCAAATCAATTAGGGTTGACGATTTGCGTTGTTATTATTATTGTAAGCAGGACGCAGGGTATAATTAACTAGTAAATTAGTGAACTTCTTGTTCTAGTTTTAGAGCATTTGAATTTTGATTGGGTTAGTCTCAGGATCTGGCTAGCTAAAGATTGAAGTGGATTATGTCATTCGAGTAGGATTAGAGACTTTTAATAAGGTTAACTAACAAATCCCTACTAGTTTTTGCTAATATGGTTCTGGATTAAGAACTTTGCAATAAAAATTATTAGAGCATTTAAATTTTCCTGCCAAGCTTACGTGAAATGGTTCGGATTGGTTGATCGATTTATTACGACATGTCGGAGATTTCTTCCGGGAAGACAGACCCTCTGTGCCCGGACACACTGTCGATCCTGGCTGCTGCAAGATTGGTTCTTATCGTGTGAAAAGCCTAAATATTGGGCTTTTTCGTGGAGGCGGTTTCTGAACCGAGCCAAATTTTATGAAAATTCCTTCGTGAATTTTAAATTAGGAAGAATTTTTTCCCACAGCTTATGCTCATCAGGATCCCAATTTAACGATATGATCGCTGCACCGTGCTCCTGGTAGCATACTGATCTTCATCTAATTTTATAGAGCCAGGTCCAGTCTTATTCGTAATGGTCTGCTGTGAGATGGAAACACCGGTTAAATCCACCTAACATTAATAAAAATTTAAAATTCTTAAATTACAAATAAATCTATAGAAAATCATTGAACCTACCACTAATGAAATTTGTCTTTGTCTTAAATACAATTTTTTTAAGAAACTTTGTGTGTAAATGATCACTAGATCAGGAAACGTTTACTAAAATTATTGTGGTTTTCGTAAATTGTTTTATTGCAGTTGTTGTACTCCTACGATTAGATCTGTATCCCAGCGGGATTCTTCGGGTAAGTGGTATATTTTTTCAATGCTTGTTTCCATAATTTTTTTTACTTCGATTTTAATAAAATTTAATTATTCTTATTAACTTCTATTTGTAGGGGTCAAGTGAGATTTACAGTAGTAATTCTTCTGGTTTATTAAATTATAGATAATATTTGGAGTTTAGATTTTATTTGTTGAGATTTTTATTTATTTCGAATTTTTTCAAAAATCTTTCTTATGTTGCATTTTAGATTACCAAAAGTATGGTGATAGATGGTAATCCATTATTTTTACTGGTTCATTTTATGGATTTTGAACTATACTATAAAGTATTTGTAAATGCTTTCACTTTACTTTTTGAATTATGATCTAAATACTTAAATTCATTATCTTGTTATAAAAATGTTATTATATTCCTTAATTGGATAAACTAATAGCAATTTTTTTAATTTATTGAATATACCTAATAGGGTTAGGTATCGTTACTTCTTAGTTATTTTCTAAAGGAACCCTTCTGGCGTATTTACAATTTTTCTTTTAAATTTCAATTCCCTTTTGTATTGTACTGTGAAGAACTGAATTCTTTGTGGTTAGTTGAGGTTCCAATGCTGTACGTGCTTGTGGAATAAATAAACTAAATAAATGTTTACCTAAACCGCATCTAAGTTTCTTCTTGGAAGATTCCAGTCTTTTGATATTTTTTTTTTAAATGAAGTAGGAATAGAATTGCAGTTTTGCTGGGTTTTCTTTTCATATCAGCCATTATTTCTTTGTGTGGAGCCAACTTCTATGCGAAGATACGTAGGAAACGTGTTTTTATGTATCTTGCAGTTTATCTAAACATTGTAGTTTCAATCCACTAGGTGCCTATAGCGTATAGCGAATACATTTGGAGGGAGATAATGTATCCTCGTATGATGGACCAAGATGGATGATGCTGTATAAGGATATCCCATCTGATGTTGCTACATCCGTGAACTGGAAGATTTGTTAGGGGCACTCTTTATTGTTAGTCGTTTCGTATTTGATAGATTTTCCTAATCGTATTTAAAAATTCACTTAGAATATTATTCTATTTAATATTAATTGGCTTCAGGTTATATTACAATTTCTTGGAAAACTTGAAAAATTCTTATCGGCCCCAGATCTGTTTTTAACTCAAGTAATTTATCCGTAGGTAAGTACTTTATAGTTTTCATTTGATAAATTTATTTTTACTACAGATTTATGTATTGATTTCAACTCGTTTAATTTTTAAATTTTTAATGCAAAATACTATTATGTCTATTATGACTATTAGTCACTTACAATTCAAAAATTTTACTACCTAATACTTTGCTAGGTTTCAAAGTTGTCAATCTTTATTGTAGCACGATAAATTTTCTTGAAGATCTCTTTCAAATCTTTCACGTTCTAAATTTATCGTTTTTTTATAACTGCACATTTTGAGTATCTGCGCAAAGTTATTGTTACAACAATACTGACTAATAATTTACAACCCAAAGTTTTTATTACTCCGTAATGCTGCATAAAGATTTCGATCAGATTTCTATAATAAAGGTCACGAAAAACAAAAAAAAAACACAAAAGTGAACTGCTAGTAAAATTCAAACCACTTTAATCCGGTCGTGTCTGTTTATAATAATTATCAATCGGGTAGGGGAAAAGAATTATATTTGTTAAAATTATACTTTATACAGAATAATCTCAGCAAGATATAATATAATAAAAAATACTCTGCACATTTCAATAAGTTATTGAAAATCTATAGGTTTTAAAAATGTAACCTTGTGACTGCACTATTTATCTCTTGTTATATAAGTAATAGTGCACTACGCAAAACAGCACACAAATAAATGAAATTTGCAGAGTAGAGTCTTTCAGAATCTCCATTAAATATATTTGTGTGGTGCAGAAAGTTTTTAAATTAAAATGAAATCTTTGATTTTTGCAGTTTCCATTTTAATTTTTTTGTTCATAAATAAGGTAAAATGCAAAGCATTGCAAATAATTTTATATTTTATTGTTTTAAATTTCTAGGCTACAACTGCAAGCATCGCCGACAAATTATGTCTTGAAAAAGCAAACACCGACGAAGAAACCCTAAAATCTCTTGTTCGTCCAAACGCTCCCATACCTGTAGATAATGAGATATTGGGGGCATATCTTGAATGCGTCATGGATCCTTATATTAACGACAATAACGAACTGATTGTAGATGATAAACTAAAACAGTTTGTAACTGATGGCGTTTTGGCTCGTCTAGATGCTAAGCCAAAATTGGCTGCTTTAATTGCTGATGGTTGCATTAAACACTGTAAAGATACCAAAGGTGATAATAAAAGAAAAGCTGCCGTTAACACAGCGGTGTGCATACAGAAAAAATTTGTAGAATACATGGAGAAATAAACTGGTTAATTAACAGATTGTAGTTGCATTCAGTGTTGCATTACATTAGGTACAATAGTGATTTAGCAATGTATTTTTACTTTATTATGTAAAAAAATGTTTATATTACGCTAAAATACTGAACAATAAGTAAATAAATAGGTTGAATTAATGAATGTAATTTTTAATTAAACAATAATTTAAAAACATGTGAAAGTTTACTTGGAGTTAGAATTATGAGCTTTTAACACGAATTTTCTCCGTTTTCTTCTAGAACTTTAATTTGGTGAAGTTTGATACAGGAGTTCCTGCTTTAATAGATTTTAAATATTTTAATAATCAGTGGTGATCCCGTCAGGGCGGAAACCAACTGTTGGGGTGGTAGAATGTTGGTAGCCTTGAGAAACGTCCTGATTAGGCGATAATGAGAGGGCTAGCTAGGGTTTTTTCAAGTTTTGCAGTCATGCTTGTCGGAAATGGTGGCAGCAGTGAAATATACGGGTGTGGAGTTTGATGGCAGTAGCTGATATGCGGCGAATAGCTTTCCTGGTAAGTATGTTGTTGCGTAAAAAAGACGTTTCTTCCACGGTATTCTCTTTATGGATAGGGCTAATGATGCTCGGATGTAATGCAACTTGGTCGTTGATGACTAGTAGAAAGGTCACCATGTGTATCTATAGGTTTTTCCTACTGAAAGCCTATGAAAATATTATTAAATTGACTTAGGGGCACTGACTGGTTACATATAAAACAAATTGTAGGAAATCAAGGTTTGGTAGTCTGTACCGATTATAGTTTCAGGGTTACTGTGGCCTCGAATATACAAGAGAGCAACAAAATTGTCTTGGTATAGATTCATTCGTTTTGCTAGACAATCTAAAAGCAACATCAAGATCTTTTTAAAATTACATAAAGTTTAAAAGATTGACTCTGATAATCTTTTTATCAAGGAAGAAGAAAAAAGATTTAAGTTTGTTTCCAAATTCACGAAGGAGGATTGGGAGTCACTAATAAATCTAGATTTAGGCATACAGCCAAGGCAGATCAACTGTAACTACGTAGTTGCTCCTATTTTCACATAACCTAGCAGCCAACAGAAGACCGTTGCGGTTACAGTGCTGGTAGTGACGCTTATCTGCAGCAGTAGGTTTTGTAGCCGATAGTGTCAGCATTATTTGGTCGTGGTGCATGTATGCCATGAAAAGCATTTGCGATCTACAACCTCGAGGGGTCAATCGAGATGGTAGGTGTTGGCTAGGTATACTGGCAAAGAAGACGGTGATTTGGCGCTTTGTTGCGGCTGACGGGCTAATTACTGGTTAAAATCGACTACTACAACAAAGTGACTAGTAAGTGTACAGCTTTGGTAGAGTTGTCTATTGTATTGGTAAGGCGTTAACAAATGGTTTATCGCAAGACACACCTGAACGTTGAACTCCGTAGCGGACGATAGCATTTTTAACAATCCTGCGCCTCTGGTAACGCTGAAAAAAGTAAAACCCAAAGACAATAGCCCACCCTCTGCCATGACATGTGAACGTCTTTTGGACCGCGAGGAAGGGAATTAAATCCGGTCTACGGCAGGTCTGCAGATGAGCATCGATCAACTCGATAGGTTGGCAAAACTCACCGACGGTTTTAAGTTTGTTAACACCAAAACTTTTTTGAGAACTAAAAGTAAGACAAGAGAAATGCTAGATGAAATCAAATGGCAAATGCTAGATAGTTTGATAACCGGATCACCTGAGATATACGGAAAGAGCACATTTACATACTGATAACCGATAATATATATCCGTTTAAAAAAATTATTCTTTACCTAGATATATGTCTTTTGAGTTTATGCCAGACTACCTCCTGTGTACGTACATAAATTCAGTCTTCTTCAATGCTCTGTATATTTTCTACTAAACAAAAAGGCTGAAATCACCTCTGCTGCAAAGATAATCTGATTTTTGATAGATTACTGTTAGTGTTTTTCTATCTTTTGTTCTGCAACAAAGTACAGAATATGTGCCAGTGTTAGCAGCAGACTGCAAGTTACAC
>VTPC01001897.1:0-15088 GCA_011009095.1 Ignelater luminosus
ACTTTATCTCAGTATAATAAAATACTGATCCATAGTACAGAGGTCATCAAAACTGCGATTGTTCCGATTGGGCAGCTTTCGGAAGAAGCTCAAGAAGCTAGGCACAAAGATTGCCGTAGGTTCCGGGAGCACAACACCAGAAAGTGTTCACGTATTGCCACGAATAGAGGCTTACTTTCTATGTTGATTATAACATCTGATCCTCTGATAAATAGCCTCCGAGAGGTTCCTAAAAAGAAGGCGGGTAAATTGTGCGCAGAGGTCTTAAAGCTGATTATAGCTCCTACAGTAGAGACTCGACTTTTGCCACTACCAAACCTACCCCAAAATGAGGAAGACATATCTAATTCACAGGACGATTCCGATGACGAGGATTAGTGACAGAATTATTTTATTATTATTTTTTATTCAATGTGTAATAATGGGTATTTTAAGCTGCTTAAATTTGTAATTTTTATTCTGATTTCTTTGTATTATTGGGTTTTAGGTTATTTTTGTATTTATTTGTATTTTTTCTACCACCTAAATCGTTTCGTGTATAAAATATAATGATTTTTAATTTTTATTTGGTAATCCTCTTTATTTCAGTTTATAATTAATAAAGATTAATAAAAATGCTTTATATTTTTATAATATTACCGAAATGCCGAAAAATAATTTTGTCCACCTAGCTTGTACTGGACGAAACACTGTGCGGTGGGATGGATCGCCGATGACCGAAGGAGACTTCATAAGCACCTGTTTGAAGTCCGAGGGAGAACTTTTAAGGCCGGTGCAGAGCCGGCCTGGTATGAATACTCCAGCACTTCCTGTTTCAAAACAAAAGAAGTCGAATCAAGACAAAACCATTTTCTCTACAGTTGGTAGGAGAAGCTTCTAGTGGAAAATTCTGTATCTAAAGAAAGGAAGGTTGAATTAAGAAAAGAATATTTTCGTTAAAACGAAACAGCAAAAGAAAAGTTTAAGCATTACTTTAAACTAATATTTTGTTTTATATCAGGTTTTACTGTTCCGGTTTTTCTTGAAAAGCTTTGTAAAAGATTAAAAGATCAAAAATAAATCATTATCCTATGTCTCTTTCATTTTAAGGATTTCACATGTAAGTAACATCGTTTACCTTAAATTTAAATTAAAAAAATAGGGACATTAATATCTTCGTAATGAGAAAGTTATGATTGAAATGGTAGAACCTAGAACCTAGAAAATAATAAATCAATTATTAGATTTTTCACTTTGTTTCAGTTGTATATTTTTCTAAATTTTACAGAAATCAGTAACATATTGATATCATCTATCTCCGTGACATCTATTGAAACGAAATTACATTTCCCTTTCTCCTTTTTATTTAATTTTAGTCTTTCCATTCTTAGCTATTGTACGACAGGTGACGCCAGTTTCGTTTGCAGCATAAAAATTTGAAAAAGAGAATTTTATCAATGTTTATGGGTTTTGTAGGTTCCAACTGAAATATTTTCTTTGTATCTTTTCAAGATTAAGCCGATATAAAAAAACCAATACAATTTTCTACGTTTGTTTCTCTTATCTTTCTTCTCCTTTATTTTCATTGTATTAGGATTTTCTCCACTTTTGTTAAATAATAATGATATACCTATCTATACCCATTAGGGAAAAGAATAAAAGCGAGTAATTCATTTTAGAGACTTAAATACTAAATATTAGCCTATAAATTGATCCCTCCTTAAAGTTAGTGTTAAAAAAGACGCAGATCCCAATTTTGATGTGTTTAATATCAAAATTTAATTATCGGAAAACCATTAACGAGTTCTCAGGTTTTAATCGTACTAGAAATGTTGGTGAAATTTACTCCAACGCTATTAAAGCTACACCTTCTCAATACTAAGGGAAATCGATATTAACCTCACCAATTCTCATCTTCTTATTTTTTCCTTGTTTCTTCTTGTTTTCATTTTCATTTCTAACAATATTGCGTGGGTTTTAAATTACGTAGATAGCTTAATTCGGGTTATATTTCTTTTAGAATTCTTCGTTTTTTTGCTTAATGTAAGATTAGAAGATGATGGGTTTTCTGACTTAACTTATCAGTTTTAAAAATCGTCTTGAAATTGTAAGTAGAATGCGGGCGAAAAGTGTGGTTTCTTAATAAATTGTAATATGGGTAATCTGTGGTGCGTTGTTTGTGTTTAATGACGTGCAATTATTTTAATGACAAAATTTGCATATTATCACTTTAAAGCTTTCTGTTCTTTCTTATTTACTGGAAAAATGCCTTTTATAAACAAAAATGTACAGAGAAAACATACAGTTTAAAAATTTATTATTCTAAAAAGAGATTTAAACAGATAATATATGTTCAAATAAATCTTTTATTTATTTTGCTTCTTTTTTCATTTTAGAAGCTTATTTTGTTATTTTCAGTTTATACCTATAGAACATTCAAAAGGGTAGTAGAGGAAATGTTAAAAATATTTTTTCAGAATTGGAATGTCACGAATTTAGCTTGATTTTCTATTTTCATTCTCAATACTGTTGCATTATGTATTTTTCTCGACTAGATTTAGAGTTTCAAAATAAGAAAAACCTCATTTTTACATAAATTAATTAATGAAGTTAACTATTGTATTTCAATCTTTAATTTGACAAAAATTGTCTTCTAAAGGAAAGCTATGCTTTTATAACACAGGTTGTAAAATTCAGAATAATAGAAACTTTTTCGAAAACCATTTGCTAAAAAAAAATCTTAAGACGTTAAACTAATTAAAGTGTTTTTGCGTTTATTAACATCATCAGTAGAATATCCTCGATGCTTAACGAATGACTTGGTTTGTAAATAGCAGCGCAGTATGTATAGGTTTCGATGCTCTTTACGATGGTATGGATTTGAATCGAATGAGATCTGCAGTAAATGCTCGCAAGGCATGAAAAGGGAATACATATTGAATAGTTCAGACCTAATCACTGATTTTATAAAGATGTGATGTACTGCAACAGACTCTAAATCTTGCAATCTACCGACTGTCATTATAAAAGTTGAGCTAAGTAGTACAAATTATGTATCACTCGCTAACTTCGTTAAGTGTTAATGTAAGTACAATTAAGTGTGGTATACTAAAATGTTTACTAGAGATTTTCTATGTCTTATTTATATTATGCAAGTTATTGCAAAGGGGTAGGTGACTAGGTGTTTACATGTAATCAGGTAAACTGATAACAATAGCATATCATTTTTCATGATCACTTTTCACAACATGGAGATTTGGTAAATGTTTGATGTTGGAAGTGGAATCAATATTCTAAGCATATTAATTAATTAATTCATCATCATTTTTTGATACGTGTCATCGAGGGCATGTTTGGTTCTACGTATATTGTTCACTTCTGACATTCTATAGGCACTCGAATTTTTCGTACTATATTACTATACTTAATTTTTTAATTTGCTCACAATTATAACAAGACACTTCTCTACTGCTTCCAAGCTAATTAATATCTGGCTCGTAACTAATCTCGACTATTGCCTTAGAAGGGTTTAGATATTGGAGATTGAACATTGGAATTCATATTTATTCCAAAAACGAGAAAGACAGACTTGAGGCACATTATAACATTATATTTACATACCTTTTACTAAAATACTGTTAACAAAACTAAAATATTGAAAAAATTAAAAATTGGAAGACATACTGCTAGACATACATTACATACGTTAGATGTGAACTGAGCTTAATATCATTATGTATAAAGCAGAGGTGATACTTCATTACAAGGAGATACTTCATACAGCTTTTTATTCATTTTCAAGTACCCATTGGTAAGAAAGATACTTCTGAGCTTTATGTACTCCGTGCTAAACTAAAAAATGCAAATATTCTATTGGAGGTAATGTGGCAAAAATGGTTTCTTGATTACGCATTTAGAAAATAGTGTACTTACAATGCTCAATGTAAAGCAAACGGTATTACATTTCTAAAACCGTTAAAGCTATTAAGACTTACTCTTTGGGAATAACTAGAATAATGAGAATAAAAATGATACCAGAAATTCTGTTGGAACTACTAGTCTTCAAGGTATAGAGAAAGGTAGCGAAAACTACTCTTCTTGTTCACTTATAGGCGATAAAAATGAAATATCTTGTGGGATTACGTATAACAGATCAGCAATCTTCCAAAGTAAAGAAATATTTCAAAAACCGAGATGTGTTAAAATGCTTCACCTTAGAAAAGTACACCCGAATGTTTTAGAAAATGTATTATGTCAATTAAAAAAAAAGTCGAAAGAAGACAGCGAGATAATTACATTTGTTCTGATAATTCAAAGAAGCAAAAGCACTTTTCTCATCCAAAACAAAATTTTTCCTTGTTTAGAAATGCTGGGGCGCCTTTTATAATAATACCTAATAATAAAAAAAAATAAACGTCTGGAAATGCAAAGCATAACCATAACGAACTCCGTTTTGATACTGAATTTGAGTAACAGTCTATTCACAAAAATAAGTAAACATTTATCTTTCGGCGGCCATTTCGACTATATTCCCAAGGTGATATCAAAAAATTAAAGTATACGTATCTCTCATTTTCAACGAACTCCGAAGGAGTCGTTACTGGATTTGTCAAGTCTGTCTATATGACTGTCAGCATTTTTTGACAAATTTTGAAACTTTGACTTCAGATTTGGATTCTACATCAAAAACTAAAGACAACGTTGTATCTTCGTTTTTTGATAACTTTTGATAAATTAAAAAAAGTAACAAAACAGGAGTTCGTTGTGGTTATGCTTTGCATTCCCAGATGTTTTGATGTAAAATATAATTCTAAAGTAAAAACAAAATTTTTAAAAATTTTTAAAATTTTGGCGGTTATTTTGACCATGTTCCCGAAAAGATATAAAAAACGAAGACACCAGGTGGTCTTTAGTTTTTCATGTAGAATCCAAATCTGAAGTCAAAATTCTAAAATTTAAAAAAAATACGGACAGACAGACAGATTTCGCAAATTCAGTAACGACTCCAAGGAGTTCGTTGGAAAAAGGTAGTTGGCACAGTGACAATAGGGTAAGAGTGGTTGACACTAGAGTATGTCTTTTAACGGATATTCTGAGTAAGGAAAGTCCGATCTAGCGATTTTTTTGTAAAACAAAATATAATAAAAAGAAAAAAAATGCTTGACCAGACTTCCTCTACTCTAGATGTCACTAGAGATACATATCGGTACCAACTGCTGTCACTGTGCAAATTACTATGGATTTCACCTACAGAGTCGTAATAGACTCCACTGGAATAAAAAAGAAAAAAAAACTAGTTAGCCAACGAGTTTCTGTGAATGTACCTTCTTGTAGAGTCAGGACCTTACTACCATATTCTTCAATCAATCAAACCACTCTAAAATGATTAGGTGCCATTTTAAGGTGAACTATTGAATAAAATAATTGCCGCTTTATTTCTTTTTAAGGTTATCATATCCAGTCTGCTAATATTACATTGATATTACACTACAAAAATGTAAATATAGCGTTAATTAAAGAAAACTGTTTATGGTATAGTTTTAGCCATGGCTCCAATGATGCTATGGTAACTTACTTATAAAAAATTCAATTAAATCATCACCAAGATATATTTTATGTGTGGTAGATGAGCATAAGATTCTTCGGTTTTTTATGGCAAATTCATTAACAGTGGCGTTTCTGGCTTAATATTTGTTCAGGTTTTTTGGTAGACCAAGTGTAAGTAAAGAGCTCTTTATAGCAGTCGCTTATCGTCGCTGTTCACTTCTGAACCTTAACTATAATACTTATCTTCTGTTTTCATACTGTGATACTCGTTCTACTTTCATTGGTTTCCATATAATGTATACAGTCGGCGTCTTCATTTACTTTGCGATTATAATTCTTTCTTGCCTTGGTTGCTATAATAACAACAATATGAGCATAACATGAAATTATTTTCCATATACTTCAATATCTGTGTTTTTCCCATTCTAATTTTTTTAATTTTACGTTACAGAGCTACATAGACTAACTATTCGATCTTACAGAAGCATTAACTAAATGCCTCTATGTAGATACTTTCTTTTGCTTTGTAGACAAATTCTTGATTCAGAGCCTAGTATGTAAAACTGACCGGCAGAAAAATCAACCGTTTAATAATTTGAAAATGTGTTAAGGTGATCGGCTGGTGAATTGTGTATTATAAAAAAACCAATTCAATAATAAATAAGGAAGATATGGGGGTGTACACATGAAAAGTGGGACATATCGTATTGCTCTACGTAATGGGTAGGATATCATCAAAGGAGAGAACCTCGCACAATCCTTGTGGCTGTTGGTCCTCGCTGAAATTGGCTAAAATTGTAGTATGTTACGTTTCTGATTTACTGATCAAAAACCTTTATGGGAGAAAAAGGTTCAAAATGGCTAGTTTAGAATTTTAGACATCCTATATTTCAGAAACGGGTTGTATTGAGATGAGATTTTGACAAGGGAGTCGTTTTCAAACGATCTTGGAACCACTAATAGTCTATTGTTCTTTTTAACCGGTATCCTACATCTCTGGAAGAGATCGTCGTATCGAGATGGGACTGACAATGGTTGATGATAGTGGTGTGCTGTTCAGGCGATTTTGACTCCACCGATGATCTGTTGTGTTTTTGACTTTGAATTTAAGAGGAGATTTTAAATATTAATGGATAGAGAATTGATAGCAAGCTAAAGTGATCATATTAATGCCACCCTCAAGAGGATTAAACAAAAAGGAGCGCTTTAGCATGGCATTTTAAACGATTTTAGCAAACAAATAGCAGTTTTCAATTTTCGTACCCATAGAGACTTTATTAATAAGTCAAGAGCTATAACATACTGCAGCTTTAGCCAATTTCAAAACTCATAGCTATTGCGCGAAGCCTTTTGTAAAATGACTGATATTCTGTAATAAAAATTACATAGAAAACTTATAATTTCCTTTGCTCTTGGAAAAGAGACTGTAACGTCTGTGAAAGCAAACTTCCAGATATGACAGAGTGTAGTCTAGGATAACAGTTTCAGTTTAGATCGTCTGCTGTCATGACCTGCTTTGATTATCTTCTGCCTTTTCTCAAACATATAAAAAGATTATACTGCAAATCACATTATTGTATAGTCAACGAATAAAATCCGAAATAATATCTGATCTAAAGACAAATTGTGCATTAACTATATGTGAGTACTAATCTATTAAGTGTAAGACCAATTAATAGAGTTAGTATCAATATATTTCAAAAACTGACATTAATTCCGATATTAAACACCTAAGTATATAAGCATTTGAGACATTACTTTATGAGTTTACTGTACCTTCGTCAAAGAAACAGCGAACAAGCCATTTATTAATGGGTTAATTCGTTTTTGTAAATTTTCAGTCAGTACAGAGTTGATCAACCAATTTCCAATTAACACTTACTTCTCAGTATATTCAAATCTGTTGACTCTCTTGGAGATAATCTTGCTCTAACAACTGTACCTTTATTAAGCTCCTATATCCAATAGTGCAATTCTAGTACAGAATTCAAAGTCCTTTTTGCTGTTCTAAGTAAAAAAGGGTATTGCCCGCTAATATATCTCTAGCAAAATACCATAGGTATACTTTATGTCACATTACAGGATTTTCTTAAATTAAAGAAAACGAAACCAGTATGTAAATTACATTCAAAGATTTATTGTTCTTATTATTAAACTGTGCAATATAAATTTAAGTTGAGCGGTATAAAAAGAAGGACGAAATGAGAGGATTTAACTTAAAATAACGGAATGCACAGAATTAAAAGGTAAAGCAAGAAAATCAAGGTGAAGGAACAAATCGGGTAAATCTGAATTTCTGATAACATAAAACGTTTATTTAAGCAAAATTATTCAAACACATTCAATTTCCTTGCTTTAGACCAAAAAGAAATAAAAATTTTTAAATATTCTTTTTCTGTTTGTTTTTACATGCGTTTGTAATATGGTAATCGATTCTAAATTCTATTCTTTTGTTTATTTCCGCATTAGAGTGTAATGTTACAGTTTTAATAATAATCTTTCGGTTAAAAAAATTCCAAAAATAAAAACTTGTTTGTGTGTAAATGGAAAAAAGTGGAACGCATCATCGACGTGTTATTGTTAATAAACGAAGTGTAAGATATGAATGAATGGGGGGTGGTGATACCATACAAAGCGGGGATGAAAACCGAATTTATCTTTCTGCTTTGAATAAACCCATTGTATTTATCTTTCCACAAATTATTTGTTCATTATATATACACCACCACGGTTAGTTATCTCTGTTATCTGTCTAAAACATTCCCGAAAAAAATCTTTCTTTCTTTCCCTCCACTATTGATTTATAGAAACTTATTTTTGGGCATTAAAAATAAGTAGTACCTACACGAACACAAAGAAGATAAGTATAAGAGAAGGGTGGTGATAGATGTGTACAGGGGTCGAACTAAAACTTAGCAGGGGAAACGAAACAAACTGACCGCAGTAATGACCACTGCAGTCGTCACGTCGTATGTCACGGTACTAAACGATCCCGTACACGCACTCTAACCGAGGATTGCACTAAACATCTCCGGACGTTTATTGCCTGTATTACCGGGAGCAAAGGAATTCTAATGGCAGCCCCCTAAGCATCTGCTATATAGTGTAACTTTAACGTTGTTAAACAAGACGCCGAACTAAAATTGCTCCAGGGGCGAATGTCAAGTGGGTATGCAAAGCGGCGACAGGTAGGGTGCGTCGCCATTTATTAAAGTCATTACGAAAACGACTTCCGAATTATTACCCCAGTGTCTCGGGTAAGGAAGTGCACTTGAAAAGTGGTGGCCATTGTAGTATTATTACGAAGTTGGGTTGGGGGGCATGGGGTGGATACGAATTAAAGGCCAAGGGCAAGGAGTTAAACCGAAGTCGGTGTCTCTGCCGTCGCCGACGCCGTCGTCATAGCGGCGCGTCCGCCTTTAATTAAACACGGGTTTATGCAAACCGCTTGCATCTACATTAAGCGGCCGATCAGGGGATGAATATTAATTGAACAGATATAACACCTCATGCAAATCGTGTTATTCGCGTAACTACACAATACACGATGAAAACCGATATCCACTAATTTCATCCTCTTTACGAAATGTTTGCGCTTTAAACTGAGAGTAACTGCCAATAATTAGGGAATTCCGGGAATTTCGTTTCTGGTTCATTTTATGGACAGGAAAATTTTAACGCATAAAAATCGTTACGCAGACGCCATTTAAAATCGTGTGACGAGGAAATATGTATGTAAATAACTCGACACGGCAATTATAAAATTAAATGCTTCCAAAATTTATGGCTCGTAAAGTGGTGCGTCCTACAGGAGAAAAGGGGGTCGGGACGGGACTCCTGGGACGTCGATACGGCAGGGAGATGGGACCAGCATGCAGCGATTGTTTTAAATGCCCGACCAATTTGTTATCTGGCCGTTAGATTAGATCCCTCGTTGTCTCCTACATACGTACATGTGCGCACGTAACAATAGCAAAATTTCACTTGTATGGTCGGTTTATCCTTATCAGAACTTTTCGTATTTAAATTTTCTCTATGCAAAGTCGCGTGGCAGGAAGACTCGTTCGCCCCTTCTCTAAAAAAAAATCGGCTATGAATCGTTCTCCGTTAAAAGAGATGAACACGAGAAACGCTGATTGTCTGTATTGTTTGACTTCATCATTCTGCAGATGATTCACTCCTGCTATGTCTGGCATTGTTGCTGCTGAAAAACCCCACTACGTCCATTTATTTTTGACGTAAATTACCGATAATCGATTCGCCTACTCACTTCATTTTCCTTTACTACTTGCAATCTTTTAAGATGAAAATTATTGAATACCGAAAATGGCACTACTTTATTTTACCATTTTACAAAAAGGAAAAATTAAGGTTCTTTTACACGATATTGAAAAAAAAAACAAAACAAAAGAACATTCATATCCATTTGTTTTAAGAAACTTTCACCTTCTTGACAGATGTTCAAGCTTGGCTAACTTTTAATAAAAATATTGATATTCTAACTTCCAGTATGAACTTCTTCCAGTAAGGCTTGCTATTGAAGTTTTAAAAGTAGTGGTCACGTTTCACCTTTCACATTCACGTGTTTTGATAGCTGCTTGGCACGAGGCGAAAAAAATAATTTAAACTTTCAGAAATGAATTGTTTGGAATAAATTTAGTACACATGCACAAACGTTAATCACATAAAAGTCAGATTTTTACCTGAATATCTGGAGTTAGCTACACCGATAACCACGGTTTTAGCTAAATGAGGTTATGTTAGGAAAATATTAGGTTATAAATTTCTATGTAGCAAGAATACGCTTTAACTATTCTGAAAATCTTGTATACCGTTTCTGAAGTAAACGATAGTGAATGAAATTGTATGAAAAATGTGCTGAATAAGAAACTGTTGTGTAAAGATAATAATCAATGGCTATAAGACACGGAATACTAGCGTGGCTATAATTAAATACATCGAGTGGGGCACTTTTATGAATAGAAGGTAGCTAGAACAGCTAGGGTTTGTTGTTCAGCATATTTTGTAGTGTATAATTGAATTCTTCAGATGAAGCAGTATTATTATTTAGAACTATATTCGTATCCCAAAGACGGTTAAATCCCAATTTTAATGGATCTGACATTTTTCGCTGTTCATTTTATTTGAATTTCACTGGACCTAACATATATCAAGTCCAAATTAGCATCTTTTTCTGGTTTTCTCTCTGTGGCCAACCATGTTAAGTCACTTAAATAAAAATTTTAGAGATTTTTAACAGCTACCTATCTGATAATAAACATTAGTATCTACTTATTTAACGGTAGAGTGACATTGATTATTATACAAAATGAAAGTTTTGGACTTAACATAGTTTGGCTTTGGAGTACGGATATTAAGGTGTTACTTAAGCAAAAACATTGAATTCAATTATTATACGTTATTTATTATTGCTTGTTAGTTTAATTAATAATTAAGAATAAAAATATCTGAAACCGTTTTAGATGTTTTCTGATTCACTCTTGCAGTGGTTGGATAATGTCAAAAAGAGATAATTATGTAAGTAGGTAGTATTTAGGTTATTTTCATTTGGCGTGTAAGAGAACATACTTATACCATACAATCAAACAATTTATCTAACCGGTATCTTTACATACGGCCTTAAAGTGGTATCATCATATCCTTCTTTAAACAAATGCAAGTAAGAACAATTAAAAAAACTAACTAAAATTGAACCAGGAAAAAATAAAATAAAAAAGACGCGTAAAAGTGTCGTCTGTTTACAAACGCCACTATTTGATGGCGTATACAAAATATCCCAAGGCCAAAACTTGCGATGTAGTACATAAATGTAAAGTGCAAAATAGGAATTTGGTCTGTAAATCCAGAATTGAAAATGATGTTTGTCATGTTGTTAGTTCGTGTAATGTGTTCTGTTAAATCATGAATTTCTATAAGTAAAGCAGATCTTTTCCATACGGAAAATGATATCAAGTTTGTGATTCCTCATGAATGATCATTCTGATCCTTACTTTGTAATTAGGAAAACAATGCAGCACAATTCCGAGCAACAGTCTCAAGTTTCCAAATTTTGACTTCGCATTTCTGTATAACTTTCGATCCATAGTAAGTCAAAATTTTTTTCCTGATATAGGAAACGTACACCTTTTGCACATTGATCATCTTTGCCTTTTTACAAATATATATCTTTCGATGTAAGTAGAAATGTTGCTGACCTTTTCTACTACACAAAATATAAAAGCTTTGGCGAAACGCTTTCTTAAGATTGTTAAGTACGTTCGAAGGTAGGTACTACTATATAGATGAGGTTTTGTGATATCAGATTTTATTATTCTTTCTGAAGGAACTTTTAAACTAGCAGATACGTAGTAGTTCGGATCTTACCACACTATACTTCGCGCGACAGGAGGCACTTTGGCTAAATTCTGGATTAGGTGTATAACATGTTTGCGGTGATAGGTAGATAGTACTGGAAAATCTTTCTATTTTTATCAGTGATTTACTTCTGTTTGCTTAATCTGCCGTTGAGCAGTATTAATGTCATTGCAATATCTTAAGATATTATATGTATACAATGTAAATGTCTTTATTATGTATTGTGGTAATACTGCCCAAGAGTGCTCAGAAATCTTCAGTGGTACTTTGTGAGCCAATCTAAGTTGCTAACGGTCTCTGATTGTTTTGGTGTAATAGAGAAACACTAGATTTACTTATAGCGTTATTTACAAGTCATCGGAATCAAGTCTATTTATGATTTTGAGCAAACCTTAGGAAACATGTTTGATTTTAATATACGTAGTTACAGTATTGTTTCTCTAGCTATGACACATTAGAAACAGATTTTGTAAACAAATTTGATTTTTTCTTTGAGTATAACTTTATCGGGGCAATTCTCTATGTTTGATTTCTGAACTGAAAAATATAAAATGTCTTTTGTCTTTCATAATTCGTTTTTAATATTATCTACAGCCAAAACTCTGAGATATTCATTTTTTGTAATTAAATTGTTTTGATCTGCTCCAGGAACCGAAAGACAGCAAAGATAAGCCAAGTCAAGCAACTTATCACAGCTTTTGAATGTAAATATTAAAATCTATCATATAAAATCCACATCAGTGGAAAACTAACGGTTTTTTAAATACAACATCTTATACGATGTTAGGTTAGCTTCTTTTCTTGATTGCGGTGAAGAGATTTGAACAGATCTGACCATCACCTCCCCGATAGTACTACTATCGAAACGAGATGAAATATCATATTGAATGAGATGTCGGCAATATCTTCTAAAGAAGTCTATGATTTCTGCTTGCCAGTACTTTACACTGCATATTGTAAAATGCGCTGCCAAGTGTTCTGTTCTTTATACCACACAGCCTACATTTTGGATCATTGTTTTGGTCCGTGTTGTAGAGGTATCATCAAGTTGTTGTAGACAGTGTTATTGCTCGGGATTGTTTCTTGTTGAACCTTGTTCAGTGGTTTCCCTAGATAATTCCTAGATAGGCATAAACAGCCAAGACTGCTTTTAGTCAGGAACATATTCCAGTACTTGCGATACTTTTCTGCTAGCACCTTTTAGCATGGCTGTGAGACTAATCTTTTTTCTTTCCACGCAAATCAGTTCATTTGTTTCCGTCTGCGTACTAGTGTTCTGGCATTTATCAAGGGTAATCCTATTGTGGTAAGCCAGTTCATTTAGAGCCTCTACGGTATCCTTGACAGTGTTTGAATGAGTTTAGTGAGCAGTCAGATTTGATAACAGTAAGCCTATTTAGTCAGACATCAGACATCAGAAATTCGATCATTGGGTGTGAACTCGAAGATACACATTTGAAGATATACGTATATAGTGTAGAACGATCTTGCAAATCTAAATATGGAGGGTGCCATTAAATTCACGATTGAAAACCTTATAGTTTTTTATGTCTACGACAATTGTATTTTCCTTGTCTAAATATATCTTAAGCATCCGCTCCATTTTTCCTTATTGATGAAGATGAATCTGTGCACGTTACAAAGCTAGTATTTGCTTTTAAAATTGCTCTACTCCTTTGCTCTATCGATACTATCATCAATTAGGGTTTGTTGATTAAATAATAAACAGTTCTTATTCCGTTTGTCTGTATTACTATCGGGTGAATTAATTTAACTGATCGAAGACTTCCTTTATTCTATAAGCAGCTGCTATTAGTACTAGTCTAGATCTGGCTATTGAGTGTAGAGGCGGGAAGTCTAGCATTTTTATATAGCTGTCGTTAGGATCTTCGTAGTTCATGTGGTAAACAAGCAAGCCTTTGAAGCTTACTTACATAGCTTGGTGACTACTGCTTTGTTTTTGGCCTCGGCTTATCCCAAATGATTGTAAGGTAATTAAACACTGGTATGACTACTGTAGCTTTACTTACTTGTAAAACTTGTACACCACTAAGAGTTTAAGTTTTCGTTCTTTACCATGGAAATGCCAATGTGTGCAAAGGACCATGCTAGTTAACTTGTTGTCTAAAATCACTTCTAAGTGGTTAAGCTACATTTATTTCATTGGAATCAATTATCTTTTGCTATCATACTGTTTCTTCAATGGTATATAAAGCATTTGCATACTCATTAGAAATGATGTCACGTTCTTCATTACAAAAACTGTTCTACAACAAGATAATTTAGATAGGCACTTTTCACTGCTCGCCTCTTGCGGACAACCCTTTATGACATGCCTGAATTGTAGTACTTTAATGGATGAAAAACCAGTTTGCTTCTTAGAGTGTATTAAATGTATAGAACAATAGTTAGACATACATCGCACTTCAGAAACGCGTTTATTATCAAATAATATGAGTTGTTGTTGTATGTCTAAACATAATTTCTTGATCTTAAACTAATCCTTTCACATCCATAGCCAAATGAATATTTGCTTTGAATGCTTGTATTAAAATTGTGGAAATATTTATGGGTGTGATACCCACAATGGTTAGCTAGGTGAAGTCTGCACTAGAAGTAAGAAGTGTTAAAGCTACTCTAGGAGACTACCATGTAGACGTCGTGGTACAAGGAGGCCCTCAGGTCAGTTGCTGGTCGCTTTCTCAACGTCGTCTGCGACTGGTTACAAATGGCTTGCAGGGTCGTAGAAAGATGGTGTACTGACAATGACCTTTTCGTTCGTCTTACCTAAGACTAAAATAATTCTCTTCATCAAAAGAGAAAAACAAAAGGTTTAAAGCAAGCCATATTGTACGGTAGACTTCAAGTAGTTAGAGGTGACCTTGGAAAGGAGATTAAGTTGAAAGTCACATGTCGACAAGGTGGAAACCAAATCGACAGCGATACTCTGGCAGCTGCGCCTGGTGGTACGTAGACTCTGGGAAATCAATTCTCAAATTGCCTACTGGATCTACACGGCAATTATCAGACCTAAAGTATTATATGATTGTGACCTGGTGGCCTGGTGCAGAGCAAACCACCATTGCTTAAAAGTTAGCCAAGCTACAATGTCTAGTCTGTCGGGGTGTGAGGCAATGAGGCTGGCGGACTTTCCAACTCGAATAAGGAAAGAAACAACGGCAGCCCA